>JALAJA010000720.1:0-13583 GCA_023376005.1 Doryteuthis pealeii
ATTGATCAACCCTGTGTGGATACTGGGATGCTGCGCAGGGACTTACAGAAGCAATAAATGATAAGGACGTGACAAGAGAATTCGTCATAAATATCCGTGCTACTAGATGATGTTATATATATTAATATATATATATATATATATAATATATATTATACATGTCTGTGTGTGTGTGTGTGTGTGGTGCGCCGTGTGTCTGTGTGGTGTGTGAGAGAGAGAGACCAGAGAGGGTATTATGCCACGTGATTGTCAATAAAACTGAGGGTAAGATTGTTGTGAATGTTAATGATTTCCATAGCCACCCATGAAGAAGTTTTATTACATTACAAAAAAAAATGAAGATAAAAAAATCTGAAAGAAAGAAATGAGAAGAAAAAGGACGGGAAATAGAGAAATAGATTTACAAGAAAACGTAAAGAAAAGAAAAAAAGAACAATTAGTGAAAAATAAAAAACCTAAGAAACATAGAAAAATGGTTACTGTAAGAGAAAAGAGAAAAAAAGAAATGAAAGAAAAAAACACAAAAAATGTGTATGAATGAAATGGCAAATATTAATATTAATTGAAATAAAGATAACGCAAAACTGGAGGTAGGTGAACGATTTCTCATCCGAGAAGCAGAGAATGTCAAAGTCTTAATCAGGAAAATGTCGGACGTCAAATCTAATCATCTGAAGAAAGCGGGTGTTACCTACCTCTGCCAGTATACATACACTCCGCCGTCTTCTTCAACGCCTAGGATACTATTTTCATGAAGGTGACTCATATATATACGAACATAAATGTACATTGACAATGCAAATTCTGCTCCATTCAGACAATATTTAAGTTCACACCATATAACACACAATTTTGTATATGAAAGAAGCATTATAAACATCGGATAGAATCTTTGAAACAACGTCTCAGTGAATATCAATATATGATTATACATTTTTGTTCTATTGCTGATATCAATTGCTCTCATATGTGTTGCATACTAGACGGCGAATGTGGTGTGTATACGTGGTTGTGTGTGTTGTGTGTGTGTGTCTTGTGTGTGTGTTGCAAATATGAATGTATACAAAGAATTGACATATACATTGTGTTTTATAGCTTCTCTAGTAGCATTTCTCATGTGCTGCAAAGCATGTGTGTGAAGGTGTAAAGAGTGTGTATGAACTTAAAAATATTTGAGTATATGGTGTGTGTTTACTAAATATCAAGTATCTACTAAAGATTTGGACTCGTAAACGTGTTTTTTTTTTCTTAGCTTTCTGTGTAGTATTTTGCTCATGGGTTTTATAGATATGTGTGTAGTGTGTACGTATGCTCGTGCAAGTGATGTGTGTGTGTGTGTGTGTGTTTAAAGAGAAGGAGATATAGAGTCTGAGTGAATACTTCAGAATTTACTTATCTTCGTAAGTGTTTTTCTAACTTTCTCTGTATGACTATCTGATCGTAGTGATCGCCGTTAATAGATGAGACTGTGAACGATGAATGACTGATTCTCTTATCAAATGTTGCGGGCGATTATTTCTGCGCCGACGGCTTCTTCGGACAGAGAAGAGTAGAGAGAGAAAGAGCAGAGACGAGCAGAACGAGAGGAAGAGAGAGAGACGAAGAGGGGAAACAGAGCGGCCGACAGAGAGAAAGCAGGAAAATACAGACCAGCGCAGAAACCAGCGATCACAATGAACCAATCGACGCCAGCGCTATTGTGGCGTCGATAGCCCGCCCGCCAATCACATGATCGTCACCCACAATACAGCCAGGTAATTGAGCAGAAACCCTGTTTTAGAATGCGAGGTGGATTGTTGGTATCATTTTCGGGAAAGTAGTTCAAGGAAGTCTGCTTGCTTGGAAGCGTGTGTTTCCAAACCACCGCATAGAGTGGGATTTCGGTTTTGCGTAGCCAATGCAACACACAACAAATATTTTAGTGTTGTCAGAGAAGGCAGGTAGAGATCCGGAGGTGAGGCTGAATGCATAGGCTGTCAATGGAGTCATGGGATCAGATTCTTGACAAATGAATTTTAATGAAACATAAGGAAAATAACAACGGAATGATTTAGACAGAACTAAGCAGAATAAAACGGTAGGGACTGCTCATAGACTATAAGTATATATATAACCGGTAAATATGCTATAGTATATATATATAATACATATATTAACATATATATATATATGCAGTCATATTAACTATATATATATATATATATATTATTCTAGTATTATAACTGAGAGAGAGAGAGAGGGAGAGAGAGATATGAACACTTGCTTTTTATATATAGATTATGTTATAGCAGGTAAATAAAAGTCTCATAAATTTACCATAATATCAAAAAATGAGGGCAATGTTTGTTTCGCTTGATTTTTTGGCATTGTCCAATGGATATAATATCAGAAGTGAACCGAAAATCGATCGAAAGAAAGAATATATATTAGAAAAATAATCAAATGTGGAAAAATAGCGAGATAGACCAACATTCCGGTCGGTTATATGTTCAGGCATATGCTATAATATATATCTTATCTATATATATATATGTGATATATATATATATATATATATATATATATATATATATATATATATATATAGCACAAACAAATTTACACTGGCACAAACACAAATATATATATACATATATTATATATATGATATATTTAGTTGTACAGATATATATGTATATATAATTGTGTGTGGTGGTGTGTGGTGTGTGTGTGTGTGTGCAAAAAGGATCATTTTAATCAAATTATCTTTAGTAAAATAGAGAATACATGGTATAAGTTCATGCCTTCCCAAAATACATTCCTGTTAAGGAACGCCCACAAGTAATTCAACTCGATTTATACACACACATATGTGCGCACGCACAGAAAACACACAACACATGTGCACGCACGCACACACATGCGCAACGCGCGCACGCATACACACACACACACAACACATATATATATATATATTATAATATATATATATATATATTATATAATATACTTTACTTATAGTACAACAGGTACTACATTAATTCTAGTAAGTCTATACTATACAATTAACTAGGATACTTGAACACACATAAACAAAAATGTATATCTATATCCATGCGATATGGCTACGCGTGGTGTCCGTCCCTGAAAAAAAAAATTTTTTAAAATGAAGCAAAGAGCGATGTGAATGGTTGCATTAAACATACATTTTGCCGTCACAAAATTATTAGAGAAAATTTCACCAAGTATGAGCACATATGTGATAAGATAGTTATGGGATTTTTCCCAAGAAAAATAATGCTTATTAATGTTTTAGATCTCAACTGTTTGATTAAACAAGTTCCTGATTTAAAAGCAAGTGTGAAGAAAATAAAACAGATTTCACTCTGCATTCCGAAAGATGGTCGACAGGGAAAGATATCAAACGTTGGTCTCTAGTCTCTGAATTTTTCACACGTATTGGGTGGTTACTCTTAGAGATGATATTTAGTCGAATCCTCAATTCACCAAGGTTCACTATTTGTATTAGTATGACTAACATTGAATAAACGTAAGGAAAGACAGATAAACATATTTTCATACATCATCATCATCATCATCATCATCATCATGTAGTTCTGACTGCACATATTCTCATGACTCTCTCTCTCTCTCTCTCTCTCTCTCTCTCTCTCTCTCTCTCTCTCCCTCTCGAACCATCGATCATTCCTGCCTGGTCTTTCGGACGGCATCCAGTATCCTCACAGAGTTAATTGATATAGATTTTTTACGAGTCGGCCGACATTGATGTGTTCATGCATAGATGTAGACCGACACTTATGAGTTCATCCTTGCTTCTCCAGTTGTGTCCACAATGTCTTGTTCGTCTTACTTGAATGACCTGTGTGATAGGAGGTAAGGGACCGTAATACTGCTTTTGATTAGGTGCTGCTTCCAGCATGTGTTCAAGACAGGACACATTATTGGGCAGTTCCTTTCTAACTTTATACATTTAATACATACATAATATACATACAAGAAGTATTAAAAAGAATACACATATCTGTCCTAAAAGATAAAGTGTATACATATTGCTCTTTAAACAAGCAGTATATGAAAGGGGTACAATAATAGTAACAAAAGGGTAATGTGTAATATTTTTCCAGTAACGGTTAAATTTAAATCTTTACACTACATTCGAAAATGATAAGCTATACCTATTCATTATGTAACATCAACAGATCAAAGGAAAACAGTCATTTATTGTATTTACATTCGTTTTGCAATTTTTACGAACTAACCAACTATTTGCTGGAATAATACTTTGCTCTATTCTGACAGTTTATTTCCTTCTCACAACAATATTGCCGACTTATTGGTAATGAATGTCTTTTTTCTTTATCGAAGCATTACATCTATGATATAGATTAACAGTAAACGTCGGTTATAAATATATGAGACAATAGATAATTGTCTCCCTTGAAAAATGGGAATGCCCATTGGTCATGTGACGAATCCAGAATCTCGGACCCTTTTGTCCTTGTTCTTTGAGCAGTGGAGACATGTCTAGTTAGCATGTCTTTGCCGTATACTTTTTGACCAACTAAAGAAAGACCTTTACCATTTTTGAACCCCTTCCATATACTGTTTGTTTATGGAACAATAGACGCCTATTTTATCTGTTGGAACACGTTTGTGTATTGTTTTCAATATGTGTTACATGCATATTATGTATTAAATATTTTTATCTTTTATATGAACTGATTTTGTCTTTCCTTCAGTATATTCTGTGTTGGTATATCATTGGATATACGAATACAAACCTTTGCAAGTGAGGACGCAACTAAATATCCTCACTAGCACCAACCACTCTATCACATGCATATATTCATAAGCATAGATATTAATAATCCAATTATGATTTAGAGTCTTGATACGGTACGTTGAGCAACAACAAACGTTTTATTCAAATAAGAGACTGTTTTTGTATTTGACTCAATAAGAGGACAACTAGATTTCATACAATCCGATGGCATGATTTCCATTGATTATTTCTTGTCAATTGAAGTGTAATGAACATAGTTTGAATATTTTCTTTGTTTTTGTGTCTGCAATGATCCATGAAAGATTCGTTATCCAATATTTCTTATTTGAATGCGAACGAAAAGAGAAAGAAAAAAAACAAGGGTTAATGTAAAATAGCTAAACATGTTTGATCGAAGTGGTGAAGATTTCTCGTGCAACAAATGGCTGACCATTTCCCACCACTTCGATAACAAAGAATAAATTTAGAGGAGACTTGATAGATTTCCAGATGTTTTGTTTATTCGGGTTTTGACATTCTCCAACACACACACACATATACACACATGTATGTGTTTACCAAACTCCTGTCCACAAGGTCAATTTCTAAGTGGGATTTAACAGGAAGGGATCCATAGTTTTCTTTATCCTAGACTATTTGCAATACGAAGTCTACTTCATTATATAACCACATCTGGATTGTAAATAATGCGATGTATGCTTTTCCCAAGATTACTAGCACTATATAAAATGCTGATTCGTACAAGTTTTGAACCCGAATCACTGTGTCTATTTTCTACGATGATAAGTAAAAGTAAAGTCGTTGGGGTGGCTTAAAGTCGATATCAACCAGTGACCTTGTGGTTCCAAGGTGGACGTTCTACCAGCTGAGTTATACCTAGTAGTGTGCTATATTTAAATGTAATTGGTTCTTAATATCATTGATATAGCACATATATCTATGTTAGGGTAGCGTGGACATGAAGTCAACGGCACTTAGTTACTGACAGTTTCTCGCTTATGCGATCATCACACTAAATTTGGTTTGAGGATTGCATAGGCGAGAAACTATCATTAACCAAGTACCGTTGACTTCATGTCCACGCTACTATGTTATATATATATATATATATATATATATAATATATATATATGTGTGTGTGTGTGTGTGTGTGTGTGTTTTTATGTTTTAAAAATATAAAAAATACTACAATATTTCTTATATGTCAGTATGTAAATGTAAGTGAAAAGATTATATTTATAGAGATAAGTAATGATTTATCTATTTCATTTTATATTTGGCGTTTCTTTGGCTGTTCAACTTTCAAAGTTAACAAAGAATAGAAACTTGGATATCTCTTTCCGTAAAAAGAACTAAATTAACTTTAGTCGATTGATGGCAAAAAAAGTTCCAGTTTCACTCTGTGCATCGGTACAATCACCTCACTCACCCATAATACACACACACCCGCACACACACACATGTATAAATATACATATATACACGTATATATATATATATATATATATATATATATATATATATTTCTCTCTACATATATGAGCATTATGGGTGTGCTAAATGCTGCAAAATTTTCATACGACTACTGCAAACAACTTGTTTGTGTTTGCGTGAGTTCGTGTGCATGTATGCATGTGTGCGTGTGTTTACATGTATATGTATGTATGTGTGTGTGTGTGTGTGTGTGTGTGTGTGTTTGTTTGCGTATATGTCGATGGATGAAGCACTCATACAAAGTTGTGTAATCTGGCAAGTATCGTTGAATTGGCGCCGAGAGAGGGTCGTGTGGAAATGAGTCGGGTATCGTTTCACCTTGAAGCCGAAAATGGGACAAACAAATGAATTGGATGCAAGAGAAAATGTCAGATATGGAAGAGTTTGATTGTGACGTCATGGAGATTCTTCTTCTTCTTTGCTTTAAAAGGGACAATATATAAAATCATTTTTGTGAGAAAACGGCCAAATCGTCTTCCCAGGGAGAGGGACACAAAATCTTGTCACACACACACACACACACACACACACACACACATATATATATATATATATATATATATATATATATATATATATATATATATTCTGGGTAAAACTTTGAAAGTATTAAACTCAATTACTGTTGAGACTAAATTTTGACAATAGAAAGATATAAGAAAAAAATTTTAATCATTTTCGATTAACTTTGTGCCTTCAATACTGTTTTTGTTTTGGCAATTGAAATTCCTTTAGGTCGACCTATGTTAACGCATTGAAAAGTTCCTTAGTACTCTTGTTAGATTAATTTCAATGAAGTTTATACACTGGAATTAATGACGTAATTATTCTGTATACAGTGATACCTTGACTTACGAGTTTAATTCATTTCGCTCCATATTCAATTTCATCGTATATCAAATCAATGTTCGGCATTGAAATAAACTGAAATACTATAATTTGCCCCCCATAAAACACCATATCTGTTTAATAAGAAAAATAGCTCTGTATTTTATATAGACATATACAAGGAATATCTACTGAAATACACTCTTTTCTACTCAGAATTTCAAGGAATACAACAGACCTTCTACCACAAGGAGTATATACTAAAAATACACGCTTTTCTACCTAGAAATACAAGGAATACTACAGACTTTCTACCACAAGAAGTATCTACTGAAAATGCACTCTTTTCTAGCTAGAATTGCATGGAATACTACAGACTTTCTGCTACAAAGGAACTGAACTATGTATTTACCAACCGGACAACATAACGCCTAAAATGGCAAGCAGAATCGTAAAAAGGTTTCTAAGCTGCTATAGCTTAGAATCTGTTAGAATTGTTTTAAACAAAAATTCATGTCAGGCACAAAGATTTCACAATTGAAATATGAGTCAGAATCCGAAAAGTGGGACGGTCAATGGCCGAAGAAAGATTTATTTGAATAAGTTGCCAATTTAATTATAAAACCAATCGACAAAACAATGGTGGATTTGTAAAGATCCCAAAATACTGGATAGAACAACAAAGGCAATCATTTGCCAAAATTTGATTTTTGAAGTAAAATATGTTAATGAGTTTTTTCTTACTGGGACGAGAATTTCTAAATTTACTAAGATACATGATGCTACGGATAATAAATAGATAGATTCAAAACGTGCTAAACTTTTAGGTAAGATATACACATATAGACAAGCAACCAAGTACATATATATATATATATATATATATATATATATATATATATATATATATATATATATATATAGAGAGAGAGAGAGAGAGGAGAGGGGGGGATAGAGAGAGAGAGAGAAAGAGAAAGAGAGAAATAGAAAGAGGCGGGGATAAATAAAGAGAGATTGATGAGAGAAAAAGCACGGAAAATATCTAAGTTAAAAATAACGTATATACACTGTCGGCGATTACTTGATGACTGTCAGTTCCACGTTTTTCTGATCATCAGACCAATGTTGGGATATAAGTTATGTCTTGCTCTGAAGATTGCATAGGCGAGAAACTGTCCATAATCAGGCACAGCTGACTCCATTTCATGGAACCTTAACTTAGATATAAATGCTCTATCAATGATATATTGTGTTTACTTATAAATATAGCAACATATTATATATATATTTTATATATATATATATAATATATTTATATAAATATACATATCGTACAAGATATATATATATATATATATATATATATATATATATTGTACAGTTTATATTAAAATTGATATTGATGCTGTAAGGCTTTGAAATTAACACAGGTTCAATAAACTTGAAGAAAATCTTCAGATACCCTTAGAATGCTGAACCTTTTCATTTCTGGGATTTTATCTATTATGTTCCAACTATACTTTCTTTTTTCCCTACGACCTCTGAAAATAAAACCACAGCTTTTATCATTTGAGAATTTTATGAAAAGGAAATATCCTTTCTGTTTAACAACGAGAAAAAAGCGATGCATGAAACATCATTATTTTATCGGAAATGCCATTTCAATTCAAAATCGGAAATCTCTCTTTACGTCAACAGAAGAAAAATGTCCAAGTATTTTCTGATCTGCTGAAAAACTAAAACAATTTATGATGGCAACATTTGCTCCTTGTACATTAGTTTTGTGTCATATAATTAGTTATGTTGGTATATCAACTCTTTTTGGGGACAAGTATATATATATGGTTACCGACTGTTCACGCCAATGCCATTACGAAAGTCATGAATCTATGTATACTCCCTCAGCTATGTGTAAAAATGAGGACAGACTGGGTAATTTAGTCTTGATAAGGCAACCAATCTATGAGAAGGAAATTCTGAATTTAAATATGCTGAAATATATGATTTAGTTTGGTTTCTTTGTTTAATGGCATATCAACCTTCGTGGATTATTTAGTGCCAAGGCCATACTTCTATAATAACAGTAGTGGTACTATCTAAATGATAGCTGGGTGATGAAAGGGCTGTACTTTTTCCAACGATATCAGTCCGAAAGTTGACATAATAGCATGAATGCAGTTCGAACTCGCTTACAATGATGTTGCAGTCCAGCACGTTAGCTATTACGTCACTGAACCTACCTTCTAGATGAGTAGCAGTACTTATCTGACTGGACTATTTAATCATGGTCGTTAACCTATGAGGCTCCTCCGTGCAGCATCAGATGAAGCCGTTGACACTCTTTCGGAAAGATCTTTTAAGTTGATTGTAACCTTCATCAATGCTGTTTCTTATCGCAAATTAGGAAATATTTTCTTTATTACATGTTATTCGCAAGATTAAACATATGTTATCAACTTCACTGATAATTGTTATCTAAAATTAATTATTCTTATTTCATGTAATTATAAACTGACAGATCGTTGTCATTAAGGATTGAGTGACACTAATTATCCTCAAATGTCCAACATTCAAACACCATTACTATAATAGGCCTACGAGGGAAGAGCGTAGTGTAATGATAGAAAATGGACACGGTGATCCGAGTTCAAATGCTAGATAAGGTGGATTTCATTTCCCAAAGCACTAATACCCTCTCTGGAACTCTGTGTAAATAGAAGGACAGATATGGATCGTTAATTGATACTGCCCGTTCAAAACGATATATATATAATATATATATATATATATATATATATATATATATATATATATATTTAATGGTTCTACGATGTCGAGTCTAACTTTAATATTACAGATTTTCTAATCTTCCAAGTAAGGTCCTGTTATTTTTCTAATTTTTCATAATAATTCCTATCCGATATATGGTCTGCTGACACAGGCATGTCCAACAAGTACGTACCGGATGTACGTACTTGTTTTTCTTTTGACTTTTAACTTGGTTCGGTCTTCTGCACTGAATTAGTGCTCAATGCAACATTCCTAGAATATTTTATAAGTTTTATTTTACAGTTTCTCGTATGTGTTGACACTGGTTGAAGCCAAGTCATTCGTAGAGTTCCTATTTTACCGCCTTGTCCCCGCTAACCATATTTTTGTACTCCTACTGAGCGAACTAGCGAGATTATCCTATTATTTTGTAACGTTACCAGGTCGAAGAAAAGATTTTCCATACAAATTCTCAAGGGAAAAAGTGGAAATTCTATGTACCAATATCGAGAGGTATGGATAAAGTACAATTTATACATATTTCTTTAATGAAATTTCTGTTCCAGACAAAGAACAACTTCAGATGTACATTAATGTAGACAGGATTAAGCACAAGTTAAAAAATGGACAGTCACAGAAACTGTAGAGCAATGAATAAATGAAATCATTACTATACAAAAAATATAATATAATTATATTTCAAAAATATATTGGTGTAATTTTCCGACAAAAAGAAATCAAGACATTTTAAAGAAATATCATGAAACCTTTCAAGAAAAGAGTTTGGCTAGACCAAATAATAGAATAAGAAAACAAAACAATAGGCATAATGCTGAATTTGTGACAGGTCAAAACTCCTTAGAGATGACTTGCAAAACAGAATTTGATAGTGAAAAAATCAACAATTACTGTCGTGAATAATAAGCATATCCCTCATAGAGGCGTATTTATTTGAAATCACATATTTATATATATGTAATTATTTTTGGCTAAAACAAAAACGATCACATGTATATGATCACATATGCATGAATTTGTCCGAAACCCCCGCCACGAGCAGATTTTAATATATGTTGCATGCACCCTTACTCTAAAAACGACTAGCATGACACCAGATTGTGATATCTGTTGCATATTCCCTTGCTCTAACAAACGACTAGCATGACACCAGATTGTGATATCTGTTGTGTACTCCCTTACTCCACCAAACGACTATATTGGCACTAACAGATTATGATATCTGTTGCATACTTCCTTATTCTATCAAACGACTAGCATAGCACCAGATTATGATATCTGATGCATACTCACTTACTCTAACAAACGACTGGCATGGCACCAGATTATGATATCTTTTGCATACTCCCTTACTCCATCAAACGACTAGCATGGCACCAGATTGTGATATCTGTTGCATATCCCTTATTCTATCAAACGACAACCATGGCACTAAATTGTGATATTTGTTGCTTACTCCCTTACTCTATCAAACGACTAGTATGATACCTGATCGTCATATCTATTAAAGACTCTGTTAGTTATCTTCAAGTTGTTTCTTGCTTACCTGCCTCTTTTGCCATCAGTTTTGTTTGCCTTTATATTTCTCAATTGTTTGCTTTCTTAATTAAAGAAAGTTCTCGGATATTTCATCATGGATACTCTCGAGGTATTTATTCCTTTTTATTATGCATCTTTTGTTAAATCTACATTCCACTTGTCTTGTTCTGAGGAATTCTTTTTGGTTATTTCATTCTTCTTGATTGAATCCATCCTCGCTAGAACACTATATTTCTCGGTCTTTGTCCCCTTCAGCATTCTGACGATTTGTCAAATTACTTCTTCCTTATTTTAACTTCTTTCAGAATATTTTAACCAATGATTAATATATTAATTGCTCGGTTTCTTCTGTCCAGAGTATAGCGTTAATTTCAAATTCTAACTACACTTCATCACAAAGATGATAGGCTATGCCTATCATCATATAATAATTCTATATAACATGAAGTAAGACAGTAGATTAAATTCAAGAAGTCATCTCGATCCAATGCTAAGTAGCACTTAACGAAATAGTTATTCTTGTCTTAGAAAAATATGTTTATCGATCATATGGGAATCTGATCTCACTCATAAGATATAGCAAGCTTTCTTCTAAGCTATAGATGTGTCAGTGCAACTGTATGCATGCAGTATGTGAACTTTAATGAAACGCTTGGAGAAGAAAAAAAACTAGATGTGAATTGCATAAGGAAACTGCATGCTCCCTAGAACAAATATTGGAAAATTCACCCCGCAAAAAGTATGTGTACGGCCACTGCCTCCTATTGCACAAACCACGATAGTAAGGCAAAAATGACATGCTAGACACTACTGGAGAGGAACACCTACACATGGACAAAACAATTTTTGCCGGCCAGCAAAAACCTTCATCAATCTGCTTTGTGCAGATTCTGGTTGTTCCAGGGGCGATGACTGTTATAGACGATTTGTGACAGAGAAAGAGAGAGAGAGAGAGAGGGGGGGTAGAAAGTGAGATTGTTGTTGATCCTAATAAAGATAATAGAGATTAAAGAGTGTAAGATCTCAAGAGCAATAAATGAAAGATCCATTTCGTGTTGATGTGCTGAAATTTATGCCTTTTTCCTGGTTGGGTGGATTTTTACGGCATTTAAACTCATTGGGTCATTTTTCACGTTTTGTTTTATTCATTCTTGATGATTATTCAATTTTTTAAAAACTTAATTTTTTTAAACACATTCTTTAGACTCATTTTTTTCTATTTAACCTACACTAACTAACCACTCCGGGTCTGAAGTGTACCTGGGAGTAATGGTGATGAAGAGGTACTATACATTTCCCAGAGCTGCAGAATTTTACCCATCAGATGCAGTTTAAAACGTCATAACCCAGACATCAAGACCCTACGCCAGCGCATTCTATCACATATATTATAAAAAGGGTTTGGTGTTTGCCATAAGGGCAATAGGGCTGGGATAATCATAGGTACTAGGGCTTGATATGACCAACCGCGATTGATCGGACTATCTTAAGTAAGGGCCAAAGTTGAATGTTACATGTCATGGACTGCTGAGCCACCAGGGTTCCACCCTCAAGCATCCCGGGTTGACACTTACAATTGGAGGGGCTCTTACCCCTCTTCCAAGGTGCTGTCAGTGTGTTCTAAACCCCAGCCGGCAGAGTTGAACAAGTCTGAAATAAATCGAATACGAAATATAGATGTCCAAAAGTTCCTCAAAGAAAAAAGATTGTTTAAACACACCCAAGTTGAAGAAAAAAAGTTTTTGCTTGATGGCTATTTTTGATATCTTCTTGTTTGCCTCTCAGACTTTTGGCAACATTAAAGGAAAGTAACAATAAATGTCCAGGTGTAACAAAGTCATTGAAGATGCTTTTGTAGTTGAACAATAACTTAACATAAAGATTGGCAAACAGCCAGAAACTGACAGAACAGATAAAGACTTGAGCTTTTCCACACCTAAAAACACAAGAAGCAAAACAATATAAAAACGAAACAAAAACAAAGCAAAAACTTCTTTCGATGTGTAAAAAGTCTTTCAGTCACAGATTGTTGCCACACGTCGAGAGAAAAGTCTCCCCCTCCATCGTGGAAAAGTTGTCGCTTTTTGTAAGCTTTAATCAATTCAGTATTCTTCCAAAAACATCTCCAGTAAAACCGGAAAATAGTCTCCTT
>JALAJA010000721.1:0-29588 GCA_023376005.1 Doryteuthis pealeii
AGACGACCTTGATGAACTTGTTACGTGATTGTGCTTAATTCGCCAACGGGTTGTTGACTTCCGAGAAGGGTCAGAAAGAACTATCAATTAAAATGGGACCAGTGATTGTGGATGGTCATTGAATAAGTGTTTACAAGCGCAGCTGAAATACTACTTACACAGATCGACAAATAAAGTGACTCTAAAGAAGTAAATAAAATGTTGATACAAAAAGATTAAAAAAGGAACTTAATGAAAAAAGAAAATCTAAAATATGGCTGTGAAGAAGTTATTACTTCCGACCAGATAAGTCGTTTTCATAAAAAAAAAATTTTTTAAACATTTTTAAAAAGTTATAAAAGTCCCTGAAACATACTCTATTTGGACGGCGAATAATGTAGTGAGACATTATTAGTATTAAATAGGATATTGTATTTATATTCTATTTATTCTGAATATGTCCGTAAAATCGGGAAGCTAGCCCACTGGTAAATAGCAAAAGTGTAGGTACAAAAAGCCCAATGCCCTCCCCAGTTTAAAAAGTAAAGTCGTCTGGTGGCCTAAAGTATATTCAACCAGACAGCGAGGAATCTATCCCCTTTTTACTTCGCTAGACCAAGGAGATTTTTTGCGTCTGCACCACACCTACATCAGGTCCTTACTTACCGCGCATGTTACTCATACGATGAGTGGCGGGAAGGCCTGTACAAACCAGAACCTTGATGCCCTACCCGGACGCTCTAACGACTGAGCTAGACCGCCCTAAAATTACAAAAAGAACAATTAATTCAAAATTCTTAAATCTAGAATAAAATCGTTATCTCATATCATGTGCATTGTACTCCAAATTCGAGGAGTCACGTTTAGTGAACGGTTATCGACGTATGAAATGGAATGACCGATCCGAGTTCAATTCTTGGACGATGCTGTTTGCTTTTCACTTCGCCTCTAAAAAGATCAGATCAATGGAGTACTCCTCATTTGGCCCAAAACTCGTTTACACAGAGTGCATATCTGATTAATAATAGAGATTCGGTCTCTATTTGTTCTGTTAACCGAAACTACGTTACTGCTTACGTCACAACTTACTTATTAACGATGTCTCTATGAAAATCGAGTTAGATTTGCCTCAAAACAGTCCATGTTATTGGTGCGTTAAAATCCTGTAAGTGTCTTACTAAGAAATAAAGGATAACATAATAACATGTGTGGTTAATTTGCATACTGGTTTTAACAACCGCTTAATAAATAATTACTGTTGTTATTGATCTCTAATATTATTGTTTTATCCTCCAATGTATTAAAATCAATCCTATGAATGATTTTATATAGAAACCAATGTAAATATAAAATTAAAATAAGGCATAATCTTTTTATGCGTTCTTAATTCAATTTCGTTAGTTTTCTAATTTGATATGTTTGATTACATTAAAAATTTAAATACCTATGCCCGGAGGGCGTATATTTGCTAGTAATATAAAATATAGATAGGTAAAAACCCGGTTCACATCCTTTAAAAGTGACAATGGAAATGTAAATTAAAAAATGTTTAAATCCTGGAAAAAAAAACAATATTGCCCCATTTTTGAAAATGCTGAAGATAACAGAAAACACTCGAAATCCCGAATCTTCAGACGATTTCTACACACATTCGATCCAGATTTATCTTCCCAAATTCCTAAACTAGAAGCAACTACCCAGCGTTGCCTGGGGGTAGAGAGGGAATAAAAAGTTAATCTCACAGATCCATTGATTGTGGTTTAGTCTTACATTATTGATTTATGTTTTAATCATGAATGCCACCAAGACTTCCCTTTTCTTACTATTCAAAATATTTTTTAATATTTCCAGATATAAATAAATCATCATTATTTTGCACATTCAAAAAGGCCAAGAACGGTGATAGTGAATGTGTATATATAATTACTTTGTCATTAAGTGTTTAATCGTAGTTTCCTCCGGACACACACATATGCATACATACATACATACATACACACACCACAACTGTCCTTTACATATGTATAGATAAGGAAAACTTAAAAGAAAAATAAACATGCTCTTCCTCGTCTGTACATTTAAACATTACTAGATCTATAATAAGACCTTTCAAATTTGCCATTAAATCATTTACTTTTAGAATACACTCGTTGTTCCAAATAATATATAGGGAAATCAGAATGGCCTTTCAATCTAGATAAATATGTGCATGATTAAACCTCTGAATTATAATAAATATCTCTCAGTAGAAACAACATTCCAGCTAACAAACCGTGAATAATAAATTATTCATTGTTATGATGTTGGATATGTGTTGGGTAATGTACGTAACACTGACGAATTTTTGTTACAGACAATTATTATAAATTATCTCCAGTAGAACAACATTTCCAGCTAACAAAACCGTGAAAAGTAATTTTCTTAAAAAGAGCGAAAGTTAGCATCAAGGTTATTATGAGGAAATAAGCTCGTAAGCAGATTTTGTAAAATTAGTTATTTGTCACTGTAAGCATTGATGCTCATATTTAAAAGGATTCAAATAATTGAAATTTGTAGAAGGTAAATAGATTATTTTATCTGTCTGCTCAATGGTGTGTTAGCCAAAAAATTATGTACATATATGAAGTGTGTAATCTAGTCTGAATCAGAGTAGCAGGAGTGCGGAAAAGTTAAAGATCCGGGTATGGGTGATAAGGGACACGGGGAGGGGGAGCTAGAAGTAGAAATAAGATCGCAAAAATTCAAAGAAGCTCAGAGAGAAATGTTAAATAATAGAACTGGTGATAAATATTATTGGTATGTAGTGTAGTTAGTTTAAAACGGTCGGAAAACCGCGTGGGTCAGAAAAATTATGTACATATATGGAAGTGTGTATCTAGTCTGAAAATCAGAGTAGCAGGAGAGCAGAAAAGTCAAAGATCCGGGTATGGGTTGATAAGAGACACAAAGGGAGCGGAGTGGCCCAGATAGATAGTAAAAATAAGATCGCAAAAATTCAAAGTAGATCAGAGAGAAATGTTAGATAATAAACTGCGTATACCTATGATTAGCATGTAGTATAGTTAGTTGACAAACGGTTTCGAAAACCGTTGGGTCAGCTAGTGTAAGTGGACGTGTGGTGACCCCTACAGACTTTGTCTTTCACTGACCGTGACTTTTTATTGTTACCAAGCTAAATTTGGTATTTTTTGAAAGCTTAGGTTATCCTCTTTTGAAATTTGAAAATGCTCTTTTGATAACCTGGGAATTCTTTTTTATTGGAGGGGGTGGTAAACCAGATCTAATCTGGAGATGAGAAGGACCAGGAAAAAATTGTTACCAAAGCTAAATTGGTATTTTTTGAAACTCAAGTACTCTCTTTTGAAATTTGAAAATCCTCTTTTTGATCCCCTGGGGAAAATTTTTATGTTTGTGTGTGGAGTAGTGTATGCAAACCAGATCTATTAGCAGAGATGTTAAATTCACTATACAAGAGAAGATCGAAAGAAATTTAGAAAATACCTCATCAATTCAAGAAACCCATTATAGCGATTATCTTCCCTTGTTTGGTTGCGGTCGAGTTGGTAAAGGATTAATCTTCCTTGCCACTACTAGGGCGTTGCAGCCTGGCTATTTAAACAATTCCGGAAAACAAACCATCTCTTTCTATTTGTGACTCTACATATATGCACTAGACAAGTTGCGTCTTCGTCCACTTAGATGGGGGGGGGGATACTTCCCCTCCCAACAACAGGCTATACCTGTGATGTACACGGCCCCTTTACGCCTATGGCTCTACCGAAGTTACAACGCACCAGTTGGCTTTAACGTCATACCTTTACACGATAATTTTTCTACACAGTAAAAGACTACACCTATTCTCCAGTTTAGTAGCCTCAAATTTATCTACAAAAGATTTTTTTCCCTTAGACTTTCGTCCTAGACTAATTGTATTGTAAATGTTGAGTTGCTCAGACATAAAGTCTGTTTTTGTTATAACTCTTGTGGAATTCGTTGTATATGAAATATGTAAATTCACCTGCTTTCTGTGGCTTCTGATGCCTCCTAACGCATTATAAGAAAGTGTATTAACTACACCTTAATTCTTATACCATGAAAGATAGATGAATATTACATCTTAAAAGAATACATGCAAAATCGATTCAACAAAAAACACATAAACCAATGTTAAAACCCAAAATATGTTATGAAAATGTTAAGAATAATTACTTTTAATAATTACTTTTAGACTTATCTTTCTCCTTAAAGAGATCTTCAAGAAAGAAAATAAACTATACAAAAAAAATTCACATGTTTAAATTTCAAACTGTTTGCTCACAACTCAAATTATTATCAAAAAAGAAAATTCTAATACATATAATTAAACTTAAACCAACTTTTCAAACTATGTAAAAAAAAAACAAAAAAAACAAAAACAACTGAGGTGTCACTACTAGAATATGCTCTGTCCTATTTAGTGATACCTCCACACTATTATACACAATCAACATTACGTTTTTGTTTTGTGTTTTATTATTTATATTGTGTAATGTGTGAAAATAAATTAGCCTTCTTCTTATCAAGTTTCATTCACATGTGAAGTCAATGTTGTGGCAGTTCATAGCCTTTCAGTCTTGACATTGTAAACATCATGAAATAAATATTATAATGATGACCAAAGGACGTAACCAGTCATTAACAATTCTATATGTATATAGATTGCTTTTTATTTGTTTGTGTTTATATTCATATCATAATCTAATACAGATGACACTATACCACCATCAGGTTAATTAATCCCAGTCATAAATAATGCCCTCTAAGATGATGAGAACTGAAATCGAAACCTTTTCAGAATTGTCTGAAAAATGTATATAAGCCTCAGGAATTTTCTGTTACCATTTCAATACTTTAGCGGTCTGATGAAACTTATAGGATATACACAGATACTTCTGGGGAGAAATAGATCTATAACCGCAAAATGGCCAATTTTTAAGCATTTACTTTACCAGTATAATAATATATATATAATATATATATATATAATATAAGTAAGTAAGTAAAGTCATCGGGCGGCCTAATGTCGTATCAGCCATGCAGCGAGGAGTCTATCTCCTTTTCACTAGCGCTAGACCAAGGAGATTGTTTAGAATTCTGAGGTGGAGCGCCACACCTACCATCAGCTCCTTTACTTTACGCACAGATCCCTGTGCTACTCATACGCTGAGTGGGCGAGGACCAGTAATCGAACTAGGAACCTTTGTGCGTTTCTAGCCGAATGCTCTACCGACGGAGCTAAACCCGGCCCCTAATATATATATATATATATTATATTTTTGCTTGAAGCAACTACCAATGCATGTATCGCATAAAATTCGATATTTTTTTTAATAGAAAATGAACTTGACAAGTAATCCGCAAAGGATCGCTCGGTGTGTAAGAACATCGTACAGACTGTTTCGACTTCATCAAGTCTCATCAGCGATGTATACTAACGACTTCCCTCGACAGAATCGAAACCGGACTTCAGCAGGCATAGTCAAAGACCATATCGCCTCGGCCAACTATCCCTGCTGAGGTCCCGTTTCGATTCTGTCGAGGAAGTCGTTAGTATACATCGCTGATGAGACTTATAAAGTCAAAACAGTCTGTACGAGTTCTACACACCGAGCAATCCTTTGCCGGGGATTACACTTGTCAAGTTCATTTTCTATATAAAAAAAAAGTATAATTTATGCGATACATGTATTGTAGTTGCCTTCAAGTAAAAATAAATATATACTTTTTCAACAATGCTTCTAAAAACAAACCATCCAAAAATCTTTTTTTTCTCTTCATTGATTTCCTTTAGTCTTCCATCCATTGTCATTGTGTTGTGATCACTATGATAACCCTAAACATATTATGTAAATTGCCTGTACCAAAGATTATATAATAATATAATATATATATATCTTATTATAATGGAGATTGTTGGTTTGTCTGTCTGAAGCCGAAACTAAAATCCTTACTCAAGTCACAATTCCCTTAGTTATTGACGTCACATTCACCAGAATTTATTTTTATTTAAACCTCAGTTATTGATAAATTGCTATACCTTATTAATACTTTGACTTTATCTACATTCTAAAACATGCAATTGTATTTATATATGCAACAAAATAGCGGGTTACAGTGTGAACAGAACGCTATTTGCATATTGATATAAAAGTTTAATTTTATTAAATATGCGCTTGGTATTATGATTTCTAATCGTTTGTTTTTTCTAATGATATGAGCAAAAACTCGGGATAATCTTAAAAGAAATCCTTTAATATAAAGAAATAACAGTAATTATCTTACTTCCTAATTAAACTAAATAGTTAAATTAGGAAAATTCAGCAAATAAAAGGAGGAGTGAGAAAAAATGATGGAAACCTTAGTTTCAAAGTTGTCTATTCTTCGATTTTACCCCTCTGTTTCAAATCATTTTATTTGGATTTTTATTTAGTTTCAAAAGTATTTCAAATTTAACATATTTCATACATTAAAATTCAAATACTGCACCCGGAGGGTGCATAATTTGCTAGTATATATAAAGTAAGTGCATGAGTGGTAAGTGCACAAGATGTTTTTTGTGACAATAATAAATTTTTGTGGGACAAAAATTTTGTTTTTTCACGTTAAAAAATTCGGATAGTTTGTGCCGAATTTTTTTTTTTTTTTACTTGTTTCATTTTTCCGGAAAACTGTCCATGAAAAAAGTGACATCTAAGACATTTCCGACAGCACTTAACTTGAAACAACACACTGTACTAAGAATAACATATATAATATATATATATATATAAAATATATTAAATAAAATATGAATCTGATCTCTCCATAATTTTGAGGATGAATAATGAGTTCAACAGACAAAAATACGCAGAAAGGATTATGTAAAGTTTATAATTGGAGAAGAAAGTTCCCTCTTCCACTTACATCTTTCTCTCCTTCCCTCTTTCTCTCTCTCTCTCTCTCTCTCTCCCTCTCCTCTCTCTCTCTCTCTATCATCTATCTATCAATATATATATATATATATAATATATATATAAAGAAAATTGAAAAAAACAAGTGTTCCGAAAATGGGATGAATTTAATTATCGATTTTAAACATTCTTCGGTTTCATTGAACCTTAAAAATTGAAAATCTTTTTAGTCATAACTAAAAAGATTTTCATCTCCTGTGTCACATAAAAAAATCCCATCATTTTCTTCACCCCAAGATACATCCTGATGAAGGTTCAATGAAACCGAAGTGTTCGAAAATGGGATGAATTTAATTATCGAGTTTAAAACATTTCGCGTTCATTGAACCTTCATCAGGATGTATCTTGGGGTGAAGAAAATGATGGATGTTTTTATATGTGCACAGGAGATGAAAATCTTTTTAGTTATGACTAAAAGATTTTCATTTTTAAAGTTCAATGAAACCGAAATGATTTAAACATCGAATAATAAATTCATCCCATTTCGGAACACTGTTTTTTCAAATTTTCTTTATATATATATATATATATATAATTATATATATAGATAATAAGATAGATAGAGAGAGAGAGAGAAGAGAGAGAAGAGAGAGAGAGAGAGAGAGAGAAAGGAGGGAAGGAGAGAAAGATGTAAGTGGAGAGGAACTTCTTCCAAGTTATAACTTTACATAATCCTTCTGCGCTATTTTGTCTGTTGACTCATTAATTCAATCCTCAAAATTATGGAGAAGATAGATTTATATTATATATATATATATATATATAATATATAATAATATCTATATATGTTATTCTTAGTACCAGTGTGTTTTTCAAGTTAAAGTGCTGTCGGAAACTGTACTTAGATGTCCACTTTTTCATGGACAGTTCCGGAAAAAATGAAACAAAAGTAAAAAAAAAAAAAAAAATCGGCACACACTATCCGAATTATTTTTAACTTGAGAAAAACAATTTTGTCAACAAAAATTGATTATTGTCACAAAAACATCTGTGCACTTACCCACTCTGCACTACTTTATATATACTAGCAAAATTATGCACCCTCCGGGGCAAGTATTGAATTTAATGTAATGAAATATGTAAATTGAAATACTTTTGAAACTAAAAAAATCCAAATAAAATGATTTGAAACAGAGGGGTATAATCAAGAATAGAACAACTTTGAAACTAAGTCTTTCCATCATTTTTCATCACTCCCTCCTTTTATTGCTGAATTTTCCTAATTTAACTATTTAGTAAATTAGGAAGTAAAGAATAAAATTACTTTATTTCTTTATATAAAGGATTCTTTTAAGATTTATCCCCGAGTTTGCTCATATTCATTAAGAAAAAAACAAACGATTAGAAATCAATAATACCAAGCGCATATTTAATAAAATTAAACTTTAATATCAATATGCAAATTAGCGTTCCTGTTCACACTGTAACCCGCTATTTGTTGCATATAAAATACAATTGCATGTATTAGAATGTAGATAAGTCAAAAGTATTAATAGGTATAGCAATTTATCAATAACTGAGTTTAAATAAAAATAAATTCATGGTAATGTGTACGTCAATAACTAAGGAATTTGGACTTGAGTAGTGATTTAGTTTCGGCTTCAGACAGGACAAACACACAATCTCCATTATAATAAGATACATATATATATAATTTATATATAAAAATCTTGTACAGGCAAATTTACATAAATGTTTAGTTATCATAGGATCAACACAATGACAATGGATGGGAAGACTAAAAGGAGGAATCAAAGAGAGAAAAAAGATTTGGATGTTTGTTTTTTAGAAGCATTGTTGAAAAAGTATATATTATATTTTTTTACTTGAAGGCAACTACAATACATGTATCGCATAAAATTATACTTTTTTTTATATAGAAAAGAACTTGACAAGTGTAATCCCGGCAAAGGATTGCTCGGTGTGTAGAACATCGTACAGACTGTTTCGACTTTATTAGTCTCATCACGATGTATACTAACGACTTCCCTCCGACAGAAATCGAAACCGACCTCAGCAGCATAGTTGCCGAGCGATATGGTCTTTGCTATGCCTGCTGAAGTCCCGGTTTCGATTTCTGTCGGAGGAAGTCGTTAGTATACATCGCTGATGAGACTTGATGAAGTCGAAACAGTCTGTACGATGTTCTTACACACCGAGCGATCCTGTTCCGGATTACACTTGTCAAGTTCATTTTCTATTAAAAAAAAAAGTATCGAATTTATGCGATACAGGCGCATTGTAGTTGCCTTCAAGCAAAAATATAATATTATATATATATATATTAGGCCGGGTAGTTAGCTCAGTCGGTTAGAGCATCGGCTAGAAACCACAAGTTCCTAGTTCGATACTGGTCCTCGCCAACTCAGCGTATGAGTAGCACAGGGATCTGTGCGGTAAAGTAAGGAGCTGATGGTAGTGTGGCGTCCACCCTCAGATTCTAAAAACAATCTCCTTGGTCTAGCGCTAGTGAAAAAGGAGATAGACTCCCTCGCTGCAGATGGCTGATACCGACATTAGGCCGCCCCGATGACTTTACTTACTTTACTATATATATATATATATATATATATATATATATATATACATGGTAAAGTAAAATGCTTAAAAATTGCCATTTTGCGGTTATAGATCTATTTCTACCCAGAAGTATCTGTGTATACCTATAAGTTTCATCAGACCGCTAAAAGTATTTGAAAATGGTAAACAGAAAATTCCTGAGGCTTTATATACAATTTTTCAGACAAATCTGAAAAGGTTCGATTTCAGTCTCATCATCTTAGAGGCATTATTTATGACTGGGGATAATTAACCTGATGGTGGTAATAGTGTCACTCTGATTATGATTATGATTATGAATAATAACACAAACAAATAAAAAAAGCAATCTAATAACATATAGAAATTGTTAATCCCGACTGGTTACGTCCTTTGTCATCATTATAATATCTTTATTTCATGAATGTTTACATGTCAAACTGAAAGGCTTATGAATGCCACAACATTGACTTCACATGTGAATGAAACTTGATAAAGAAGAAGGCAATAATTTATTTCACACATTACACAATATAAATAATAAAACACAAAACAAAAAAACGTAATGTTGATTGTTGTAATAATGTGTGAGGATGATCACTAAATAGGACAGAGCATATTCTAGTAGTGACACCTCAGTGTTTTGTTTTTTTGTTTTTTTACATAGTTGAAAGTTGGTTATAAGTTTAATTATATGTATTAGAATTTCTATTTATAAAATAATTTGAGTTGGTGAGCAAACAGTTTGAAATTTAAACATGTGAATTTTTATGTATAGTTATTTTTCTTTCTTGAAGATCTCTTTAAGGAGAAAGATAAGTCTAAAAAGTAATTAATTAAAAGTAATTATTCTTAACATTTTCATAAAATATTTTAGGGTTTTAACATTGGTTTAGTGTTTTTTGTTGAATCGATTGCATGTAATTTTTTAAGATGTAATATTCATCTATCTCATGGTATAAGAATTAAGTGTAGTTAATACCACTTTCTTATAAGCGTTAGGAGGCATCAGAAAGCCACAGAACGCAGGTGAATTACATATTCATATACAACGAATTCCAACAAGAGTTTAAACAAAAACAGACTTTATTGTCTGACAACATCAACATTTACAATACAAATTAGTCTAGGACGAAAGTCCTAAGGGAAAAAAATCTTTGTAGATAAATTTGAGTGCTACTAAATGGAGAATAGTGTAGCTTTACTGTGTAGAAAAATTTATCGTGTAACAGGTAGACGTTAAAGACAACTGGTGCGTGTAACTTCGGTTAGAGCCATAAGCGTAGAAGGCCGTTTACATACACAGGTATAAGCGTTGTTGGGAGGGAAGTACCCCCCCCAAATCTAAGTGACGAAGACGCAACTTGTCTAGTGCAATATATGTAGAGTCACAAATAGAAGAGATGGTTGTTTTCCCGGGAATAGTTAAATAGCCAGGCTGCAACGCCCCCTAGTAGTGCAAGGGGAAGATAATCCTTTACCAACCTCGACCGCAACCAAAAAGGGAAATAATCGCTATAATGGGGTTCTTGAATGATGAGGTATTTCTAAATTTCTTCGATCTTCTCTTGTATAGTGAATTTAACATCTCTGCTAATAGATCTGGTTGCATACACCTACTCCCACACACAAACAATAAAAATTTTCCCCAGGGATCAAAAAGGAGATTTTTCAAATTTCAAAATGAGAGTACTCTGAGTTTCAAAAAATACCAAATTTAGCTTAGCGGGTAACAATTTTTCCTGGTCCACCTTCTCATCTACCAGATTAGATCTGGTTTACCACCCCCCCTCCAATAAAAAAAAATTCCCCCAGGTTATCAAAAAGAGCAATTTTCAAAATTTCAAAAGAGGATAACCTAAGCTTTCAAAAAATACCAAATTTAGCTTCGGGTAACAAACTAAAAAGTCACGGGTCAGTGAAAAGACAAAGTTCTGTAGGGGTCACCACACGTCAATTACACTAAGCTGACCCAACGGTTTCGAACCGTTTGTCAACTAACTATACTACATGCTAATCATAGGTATCACCAGTTTATATCTAACATTTCTCTCTGATCTACTTTTGAATTTTTGCGATCTTATTTTACTATCTATCTGGGCACCTCCCTCCCTTGTGTCTCTTATCACCCATACCCGGATCTTTGACTTTCTGCTCTCCTGCTACTCTGATTCAGACTAGATACACACTTCCATATATGTACATAATTTTTCTGACCCAACGGTTTTCGGAACCGTTTTAAACTAACTACACTACATACCAATAATATTTTATCACCAGTCTATTATTAACATCCTCTCTGAGCTTCTTTGAATTTTTGCGATCTTATTCTACATCTAGCCCCCCCCCCCCGTGTCCCTTATCACCCATACCCGGACTTAACTTTTCCGCACTCCTGCTACTCTATTCAGACTAGATACACACTTCCATATATGTATACATAATTTTTGCTAACACACCACTTGAGCAGACAGATAAAATAATCTATTTACATTCTAAAATTTCAATTATTTGAAATCCCTTTTAATATGAGCATCAATGCTTACAGTGACAAATAACCTAATTACAAAAATCTGCTTACGAGCTTATCTCATAATAACCTGATCTAACTTTCGCCTCTTTTAAGAAAATTACTTTTCACGGTTGTTAGCTGGAAATGTTGTTCACTGAGATAAATTATAATAATTGTCTGTAACAAAAATTACGTCACTGCTTACGTCACATTACCCAACACATAATCCAACATCATAACATAGAATAAATTTATTATTCACGGTTGTTAGCTGGAAATGTTGTTCTACTGAAGATATTTATTATAATTCAAGGTTTAATCATGCACATATTTATCCTAAGATTGAAAGGCCATTCTGATTTCCCTATATATTATTTGAACAACCGAGTGTATTCTAAAAAGTAAATGATATAATGCAAATTTGAAAGGTCTTATATAGATCTAGTAAATGTTTAAATGTACAGACCAGAAGAGCATGTTATTTTCTTTTAAAGTTTCCTTATCTATACATAGTGTAAAGGACAGTTGGTGTGTGTGTATGTATGTATGTATGTATGCATATGGGTGTTCCGGAGGAAACTACGATTACAAAACACTAATGACAAAAAATTATATATACACATTCACTATCACCAGTTCTTGCTTTATGTGCAAAAATATATGATGATATTATTTATATCTGGAAAGATATTAAAAAATATTTTGAATAGTAAGAAAAGGAAAGTCATGGTGGCATTCATGATTTAAAACATAAATCAATAATGTAAGACTAACACAATCAATGGATCTGTGAGATTAACTTTTTATCATCCCTCTCTACCCAGGCAACGCTGGGTAGTTGCTTCTAGTTTAGGAATTTTGGAACATAAATCTGATCGAATGTGTTGTAGAAATCGTCTTGAAAGATTCGGATTTCGAGTTTTTCTGTTATCTTTCAGCCATTTTCAAAAATGGGCCAATTTTTTTTCCAGGATTATAAACATTTTTAATACATTTCCATTGTCACTTTTAAAGGATGTGAACGGTTTTTACCTATCTATATTTATACTAGCAAGAATATACGCCCTCCGGGCATAGTATTTTAAATTTAATTAATCAAACATATCAAATTAGAAAGACTAACGAAATTGAATTAAGAACGCATAAAAAAGATTATGCTTATTTTAAATATATTTTAATTGGTTTCTATAAAATCATTCATAGGATTGATAATACATTGGAGGATATAAAAACAATAATATTAGAGATCAATAACAACAGGTAATTATTTATTAAAGCCGGTTGTAAAACCAGTATGCAAATTAACCACACCATGTATTATGTTATCCTTATTTCTTATTTAAGACACATTACAGGATTTTTAAGCGCCACCAATAAACATGGACTGTTTTGAGGCAAATCTAACTCAGATTTTCATAGAGACATCGTTAATAAAAGTTTGTGACGTAAGCAGTAACGTAGTTTCGGTTACAGACAAATAGAGACCGAATCTCTATTATTAATAATATGCACTCTGTGTAAACGAGTTTTGGGCCAAAATGAGGAGTACTCTCAATCTGATCTGCGATCTTTTTAGAGCGAAGTGAAAAGCAAACAGCATCGTCCAAGAATTGAACTCGGATCGTCAATTCCATTTCATACGTCGATAACCGTTACACTAAACGTGACTCCTCGAAATTTGGGAAGTAACAATGCCACATGATATGAGATAACGATTTTATTCTAGATTAGAATTTGAATTAATTTTGTTCTTTTTCTAATTTAGGGCCGGTCTAGCTCAGTCGTTAGAGCGTCCGGGTAGGAGCATTCAAGGTTCCTGTTTTGATACAGCCTTCGCCAACTCATCGTATGAGTAGCACATGCGCGTAAATAAGGACCTGATAGTAGGTGTGGTGCAGACGCAAAAAATCTCCTTGGTCTAGCGCAAGTAAAAAGGGATAGATCCCTCGCTGTCTGGTGATATCAACTTTAGCCACCAGACGACTTTACTTTTTTAAACTGGGGGCATTGGGACCTTTTGTACCTACAATTTTTGTAATTACCAATGGGCATAGCTTCCCCGATTTACGGACATATTCAGAATAAATAGATAATAAATACATATCCTATTTAATACTAATAATGTACTCACTACATTATTCGCCGTCCAAATAAGAGTATGTTTCAGGACATTTTTATAACTTTTTAAAAATGATTTAAAAAATTTTTTTTTTACTGAAAACAGACTTATCTGGTCGGAAGTAAATAACTTCTTCACAGCCATATTTTAGATTTTCTTTTTTCATTTAAGCCTTTTTAATCTTTTTGTATCACATTTTATTTACTTCTTTAGAAGTCAACTTTCATTTGTCGATTCTGTGTAAGTAGTAATTTTCAGCTGCGCTTGTAAACCACTTATTCCAATGACATTCCCCACAATCACTGGTCACCATTAATTGATACGTTCTTTCTGACCCCTCCTGGAAGTCAACACCCCCCGTTGGCGAATTAAGCACAATCACGTAAACAAAGTTCAGTCAGGTCGGTCTATTAAATAATGAACTGTAAAAATTTTTTTTTAATACAGCTGCTTTTACTCAACAGTTATCGTTGTACAAATGGAACCAGCGATCCGAGTTCAAATCTTGGACGAGGATATTTGCGTTTCACTTTGCTTTTGGAAAATACACCGAATTCATCTGTTCCTCTCTTTCAACTATGGGCAAATAGTAGCACAGAACTAGGTCTTTAGCCTTGGTTTGGCAACCAATTAGTAGAAGGAGAACCTTATTCAATCAACTTTATCCTTTTAAAGTTGACCTTGTATCTCATTCTCCTGTGGCAAATGCATTTCAATTCGCGCTAATGCCCTTGGGAAGAGATACGAATCTATTGTTTTCACAAGCCATGGGTGAATAGTAAGGCATACTGGTTTCTTTGGCATTGATTCGGACCAACCAGTATAGGAGAAGGAAAATTTAATTCAAACCAGCTTAAAACTGACCTTGTGTTGCATCCTGCCTTTGTAAGGGTTTGGGTAAATATACAAATGTTTTTTACAAGGTTGGTCTATTAATCACTCTGGATTGGTAGTACCCCTCTGTCCCATCTATGGGTCAAATAGATACGGTTGAAAATTATTATATTGTAAGAATGCTGGATAGATATATAATGTATGAGACACTAGCAGGTACTACCAATCCAAAGTGATTAATAGACCAAGTCCTTGTAAAAAACATTTTGTATATTACCCAAACCCTTCACAAAAGGGCAGGATGCAATACAAGGTCAGTTTTTTAAGCTGGTTGAATTAAGATTTCCTTCTCCTAATTTGGTTGCCGGAGTATTTTTGGAAAGGGATGAGGAACAACCTTTGCTTTAAAATTCGAAATAGGGAAGGATGATCTGCCGGGAATTGTGCAAACAACTAAACCATAACCAACTGATAAATCGTACACGTACAGACAAAATCCACCCCTGGAAAAGACATACAAAAATTCTCTGGGATTTTGAAATAAAAGTGGATTACTCAACCCGATCATAGATCACCTGTGGTGGCGCTTGAATACGCTAGCAATAAACTAACACCTGGTGGTGAGGCTCTTAGTTCTAGATCTCTCCGGAGTACCCTTCATTACCGTTACTCCCAGGTCCAGTTTAGTTGTTTGCACAATTCCCTGCAGATCATCCTCCCTATTTTACGATGTTCATGATAGGGTAAATTCTTAAATGGGTGACTATTTAGGAACGCAGGAACTGGTAATAACCAGGGCATGTGTGCTAGACTAAGTAAAAGATTAGTTTGGTGTAATGGTTTGAGAGATAGGTTAGCAGACATTGTTTAGCGAGTTCAATTCTTACTGGGTTTCTAAACTTTGCCGTTGCCAAACTATGCTAGGCTTTGTATATGACGATAAACGTATATTCTGTTTTTGAGATGCGGTCAAACACTCTTAAAGCATTGCTTCTAGCTATATTCCCGACAGTAAGCAGTAATGAGCCTGTCCCGAACGAGGATGGGTGATCTCTTAGGAAGGGCTGGTATTTTTACCAACCTGAGTTACATATGTTAGATGAAACCAAGTTTTAGTAAAATTAACCCTTCGTCTCTTTGTCTCATCGTCTCTTCCACTTTCCCTATCTTTTGCTCTGTTTCTTAATTTCAGTCTCTCTTTGCTTTTTTTCATCTCATGTTATATACTCGTTTGACTCGAGTATATAAATGGTGATAGAGGATGAGTGTGGGTCTTACTGGGTCTGTTTCGTCGGTGGCCATCTTCCTCCTGGATTGGTCGCTTCCTTCTGTTGGGCTGGGTTGTCTAGGCTCATTTCTTGGGTTTTGTAATAATTAAGCAAGAACTTGATTATTTTACAAGACGTCTTTTAAACACGAAGCCCAAAGGGTTGTATAACCACACGATGAGAGATGCCATCTTGAGAGCAAACGACTCTCGGTCTGCTTCCTTCAGCTAACGGCCAAAATCTTACTTTAACTCAGTTCCTTCTCACGTTTTTCCCTTAGCTCATCAGAAATCGGCGCCCAGGTTAGCGAAAGGTGAACTGCCTTTCAATCATTCTACAACGGTTAATGGTAACTTTCCATTTACATACGTTATTCAAATCTTATTACCCTTACAGACCAATTCATTGGCTACCACATATGATGTAACACTCAGTCTCTTATTGATTTTCTTCATCTCGATCGCAGTCTCTCAATGCTTTTCGGCTGAACTTGCACAAGGTGTCAAATTAGGGTGACCCAGAAAAAACAGAACCCACAAATTTTGTAATAAAACTGTTAATTTTAACTATGGGGAGTTTAGGTTAGGGTTTAGGGTTAGGGTTAGAGTTAGGATTGGGCTTGGTTGGGGCTTAGGGTTGGGGCTTAGGGTTAGTTTAATGGGAAAATGAATAATTAATTTGGGATCTGTTTTTTCTGGGTCACCTGCTATACCGTGACCCAGAAAAACAGAACCACAAATTTTGTAATAAAACTTTTAATTTTAAACTAGGGGGTAGGGTTAGGGTTAGGGTTAGGGGGCTGGAATTAGGCTTAGGTTAGGGTTAGGGTTGGTGTTGGGTTTAAGGTTAGTTTAATGGGAAAATAAATAATTGGGTTCTGGTTTTTTCTGGTCACCTTAATTTTTGACACCTTTGTGCAAGTTCAGCCCGTTTATCTATTTCGGACTCTCTTTATCTTTTGCCTTCGTTCTTTTTTGGTTTCCCTTCATCTAATGTCTCTCTTTGCTTTTTCGCATCGCTGTCTCTCCTTTTTGCTTTCTCTATCTTAGCCTCTCTGCTTTTTTTCTATCTCAATCTCTATTTGCTTTTTCCGTCCTTTTTTTTTTCTCGTCTCTTTTGCTTTTCTCTATGTCAGTCTCTTTTTACTTTTTTCAATCTCAGTCTCTCTTTCTTCATTTCCGTCCTCTTTGCTTTTCTCATCTTATCTCAGTCTTCCTTGCTTTTGTCTATCTCGACCTCTCTTTGCATTTTCCCTTCTCAGTCTTTTGTTTTTCCTTTTCTTTATCTCTTTCCTCTTTCTCCGTCTTCTTTTGCTTTTCTCTGTTTCTTTTTGCTTTTCTCGGTGTCTTTTGTCTTTTCTCCATTCAGTCTCTCTGTTTTTTTCAATCTCAGTCTCTCTTTGCTTTTTCCATCTACGTCTCTATACTTGAAATCTCCTGTTTCTCTTTATTTTCCCCATCTCTGTCTCTCTTTACCTTTTACATCTCCATGTCTCTTTGCTTTCTCTCTGTTTCTCATTTTTTTCTGTTTCTTTTCACTTTCTCCCCCCCCCCCATCTCTCTTTGCTTTCTTACTCCCCGTCTCTCTTTTCCTCATACTCTCGCGTCTATTGCTTTGTCATTCTCGGACTCTCTTTGCCTTTTCCCGCTATCTGTCTTTGCTTCTCTATATCTCTTTTTTGCTTTTGCCACCTAGTCTCTCTTGCTTTTCACCAAGTACATCACTCTTTATTTTTCAATCTCTTGTCTCTCTTTACTTTATCTATCTCAGTCTTTCTTGCTTTCTCCGTCTTTTTTCTCCGCTTTTTGCCATCTTCAGTCTCTCTTTGCTTTTCACAAGTACATCTCTCTTTATTTTTCAATCTCTTGTCTCTCTTTTACGTTTATCCATCTTCAGTCTTTCTGCTTTTCCGTCTTTTTTCTCCGCTTCTTTTCGCTCTCCTTCTATCTTCTTTTACTTTCTCCCTCCATGTCTCTCTTTGCATTTCCACGTCTCTCTATCTTTTTACTTGTCTCCACTTTTTTCTCCTTCCCGTCTCTCTTTTTGCTTTTTCTGTCTCTCTCATTCTCTCTGTTTTTTTAACCCCCGTCACCCTTTCTCTGTCAATCTCTCTTTACTTTCTCTCTCCCCTTTCTCTCTTTACTTTTCTCATTCTCTCCGTCTTTTCTTACCTTCCCTTTCTCCTTATCTTTTTCGCTTACCCGCTCTCTCTGTCTCTTTTTCAGTTAGACTTTCTTGTCATAATTATCGCTCGCTCCAAATTACCTCTCGTCATTTTCTTATTAAGGCCGGTGCCAAAAACTAATTACTGAAGCAGTTTGTGTTAAGGATTGGTCCATTAGTAACGAAATAAGGAAATAAGTCATATCAGGCGCAAGCAAGAACCTTGTTTTTCTCAGCTCCGTCACATTCCCTTCTATCATGGCTGAACAAATGGCCAATTGCTCGTTATTTCATTATAACGATCAAAATTATATATATATATATATATATATATATATATTATATATAATACCTCTGTACTCAGTGTTTGATTCTGGGCCTCTCAGGAACAAAGGCACTTTGATGATCCCATCTCCCTGAAATTATAGCAAAGTATGGGGTGCCTAATAAGAATCGCACTCACTACTCTCTAGTTGTCATTTATTAAGCTTGGCCTAGTTTAACACAACGACAGAAGTAACGGGCACTCAGTGAAATCGAACTTACTAATAATGGTTTGCAAGCCTAACTGGTTAACCATTACGTTTTATAAGGTGATTGGTAAGGTTTTTAAAGCCACTTTTACAATAAATGAATTGTAGTCATTTACTAACCTTAGATTAGTTTATCACAAGCCTAGAGTACAGGGCACCCAGTGAGAATCGAACTCACTCACAGTGGTTTCTAGCTAAACTCGTTTACCATTACATCCCATATGGTGTTTGGTCAAGTTTTAAAGTTACTTTCTAATAATGAAAATAAGTATGGCGGACTCAGTAAGTATCAACTCACTAACACGATTGGTTAGTCTATCTTGTTACTCAATAAACTATCCGAGGTGCCTTAAAAACTAAGTATTGCTTAATTTGGCATTTTCCAAAGTATGAGGCAGTGAGAATTGAACTCACTAACAATGGTCTACTAACCCAGCTATTAAACATTATGTTATAGGTGATACACTCTATAAGACTAATGGAATGCACGACGGGTTACTATAAGTAAAGGGACAATTGTGGCCTTGAGAGTAAGCCAATGCGAGTCAGCTCACAATTCTATTTGTCAGACGTAATTCCCACTTCTCTGTATTGTATTTGTCTACTTTTTGTTAATACATTTCCTACATTTGTTACCGTGTTTTGTTCTTATTTGACCCTTAAACCTCCAAACACATTACACCATGTGTGGACCACTCTTGATTTTCTGCTATTTACTAAGGTTTTCTAGTTTGGCACACTCTCAGTTTCAAATATTTCAAAAATTAAATAAAACACATTTTTTTCAAATGTTTATAGTATTTATGGTTAGGTTACGTTGTTTAATAGTAATCCAATCTTCATCGGTATCTCCCCGGCTTTCGGGCACTGTGTCCGGTGGCTTCGGCCACTGGACCAGCAATGAATAATAATAACGTGATCCCAGGAGGATATCCCCACAGGCAACACCTGTCCCCTTGATTTATTGGTTTATTGCACAGTGCCTGAGGCGCCCCAACAGGGGAATGCCGAGGAGATCCACGCATTTTTTGTACTGCTATCCAATGAGCTCGGTTCGTGGGTGGCCCTCTCATTAATGGACCCTGTGTTTGATTGGCACGGGGGTGGGATGGAAATAACTATCAACCTTCATGAGTTATTTAATGCCAATGTAATCATTATAGAAGGACAGTAGTGGTACTAGTTGACCCATGTCATGTTCATGCTTTTCTCAAGAGTATTAGTCCGAAAGTTAACGTAATAGCACGGCTGGAGTTCGAACTCGCTACAACGATGTCGCAACCCAGCCACGTTATCCACTACACCAGGGGACCCACTCCCGCATTTATGGTTATGCCATAACTTTATTGGATTATTTAATGCTGAAGTCTTTCTTGTCAGCAATTATATAGTATCGTTTTCAATAATAATTTGCAAACAATTGTATATCTTCAATTAGTTATTCATATACAGCTATTTATATAGCTTTGAGTAATTATTCTTATCTATTCAATACATCTAATACAAACAATTTGTACACAATCATATGGTTTACACGGATTCGTATCTAATACTAAGCTTTGCACCATGTCAGATATATGAACCATCAGTGAGAATGGAACTTACTAACAATGGTCTACTAATCTATCTTGCTACCATTACACTATGCTAATATTCTTTAGAGTTGTGGGGTTATTTCGTATTTGCCTGAGAGTTATCTGCCCGTTTAGTTTCGCTGGTTCCCGCTAGGGCCTCGGGTGTATTTAAGCGCTGACTTGAACTTCTCACTCTCTCTTGCCTGCCGACCTACGAGACCACATGGTTGACACGGTCTACCCTTTCTCGTTGGGGCTTTGGTCCCCCTTACATTACTGTAAGTGATTTATACAGCATGGACTATTCCTAGTCTCATGTCTGTTGCTTTTATGTTTATCCTTTTTACATGTAACTTTATATTACTTATGTGTGTATGTATTATGTACCCTGTTAAATCTTGTGCTGTTTATATAAATGTTTTGTCCAAACCTTTGTCGGAGTTTGTTTGCGTTCCAACGAGTTATGGCTTTGTCATAACCTGAATCTTACAGAGTTTAACATAATGCTGCAAGTGAGTATTGTACTCACCACTCTGCAGTAATCAGTCAGCGTGTCTTGTTCGCTAACGATTTCGCCACCCGCAACGTGGAATGTCGCGGTGATGAATCGTTGATTCGGTACAAGGCCACTTGTAGTAAATAGTAATTCAATAGTAATTGATCACGAGTCTAGCTTGACAAATTTACTCCACAATTGTTAGATATTTTAGACTAAATCAAATGTTCGACAGCATCAGTATTTTGTAAGATATACATCGTATGTTGACTGGTAGACCAGTAAATGCTACTAAATAGATGTCTTGTTGACACGTACATATTCAGTTACATTCAATAGAGACTTTTAAAGGATTGGTTTGGCTTTTTTTGTTTAATGAACATATCAACCTTCGTTGGTTATTCAATGCCAAAGCCATCCTTGTAGAAAGAATAGTAGTTGTACTATTTATCATATAGCTGCGGTGATGAGGGTGTTCATACCTTTCCCAATGGTATTAGTCGCGAAAGTGAACGTAATAGTGCGGCTGATTTCGAACACGTTTACTACGATATTAAAGAATAGACCAATATTACTTCCTGTACGCATAACGTAACACAGTTGCATTTACTTAATGCAGAGCAGCTGTTTTATCTACCTCCGCTAAAATTATGTTTATGCTTATATATATATATAATATATTATTTATTGGATGTCTGTTTATTTATAGAATGCATTGTGAATAAAGTATGTTGATAGTATATATGATAGTATATTATCGCTGATGAGACTTAATAACCCGGAGTGGTAGTACCTGTTAGGTCCATCTATGGGTTAAATAGAAAAATGTATTTATAAAAAAAATTGTATTATCCATTAAGAATTGATTTATTCAAAAACTTTATCGGCATTAAATGATCCACTGAGGTGATATGCCCGTAAAACAAACAACCAAACCTTCTCATTTCTTTCTTCTTCTTTTTTTTCTTTCTTTCTCTCTCTTGTCCTTCCTTTCTTTTTTTTCTCTCCTCTTTCTTTTCCTTACTTTTTTTCGCCCCTTTCTTTGCTGCACCTTTTTATTTCTCTTCTGATTTCTTTCTTCTTTTCTTTCTTCCTTTCTTTCACTCTTTCTTTCGTCCTTCTTCCTTTCTTTTTCTTTTTACCCTTTCTTTTCTTTTTCTTACTTTATTTCATCCCCCTTTTTTTCTTCTTTCGTCATATCTGTCTCTTCAAATTTCCTTCTTTCCTTTCTTTTTCTTTCTACTTTTCTTTTTCTTTTTTTTCTTTTCTCTTTCTCTGTTCTTTTCTTTCTTTCTTTCTTTCTGTCCATTCCTTCTTTTGTTTTTTTCTTTTGTCCTTTTTTTTTGTTTTTTTTTTTCTTCATTATTTTTTCGTTTTCCTTCTATAGTACAACCCCCAATAACCAATTATTTCATAATATTTCATTAGTGCGAAGTGAATGAAAGCAGTCTCGTCTTAGGAATTGAACTCTCTCTGTTCTTCTGGCTTCCTTCTTGGACTTCTCATCTTTGTGTCCGTTGCTGTTTTTAGTAACGAACACAAGACTTGTATTGTTTTAGACGTCTTATTCAACTTAAAAAATAACAACACGCGTGGAGAAATGGTTTACGCAATTTGGACCTGCTCCGTCGTAATCCAGTGAAAACCGCTTTCTAACTATCTTTCTATTCTCATGCTTGGCTCTGGCCAATCAGAGACCAACTACAAGTTAGTAAAAGGGCGAGTCCTGTCAATTACTTTGACATTTTTTTTTATGTTCAGAATTATCGATGTTGTTAATTTCTACACTACTGTACATAATTTATAGGCAACCTATCAATTATGCAACATGATGTGACATTGTGTATATAACATTTAAATGAGTACAACTTAAAAATGTCAGTGATAGCTACATTTAGAATTTAGATATTTGAATGCAGTTTAGAAGAGAAGTATTTTTTTTTTTTAGTCGGACGAAAAGTTTTTGTCTTTTTTTTAAAATGTCCTTCGTCACTTAAAAAAAGAAACAACGAAACAGTCATTGTTCAAAATAACGAAGGGAAATTAAGCGTAGACGTTTTGATTAAATACCCCCCCCGCTAAATAAAAACGAAAAACAACAACAACATAACCGAACCCATCCCCCAAAAATCCGGGTGAATTCTACAAATACAATGGAAATAAATACTTTGATTCTACGTATTTGCAGCTGTTTGTCGACTGTAAAACCCGTTTTATATTCTCGTTGGTAACTAACAAATAGAAATACACACACCACACACACACACACACACCATATATATATATATAATATATGTATGTACAGGGTGGGCCAGGTAATTGAGAACATATTGTGATATAACCAAAAGTGGGGGCGACCTGCAGCTGTAGGTGTCCAAATTCCGGATGCTCTTTCACGTGAAGGTCTTAGTTTTTATGAACTACAAGTGTTTTCACATATGTTAATTTTTCGACATCATTTATAGTCTTTATTTTTAAATTTCACATGAAATTCTACGATTTCTTATTATATATATATATATATATATATATATATATATATATATATATATTATATATATATATATAATATTAAGCATTGGTAATTGCTTGAAGCATTGTTAAGTATGTTATAATATATTAATATTTTGCGTATGAAAAATAAAAAACAATAAAAAAAAATACATCTTATTGTTTTTTATTTTTCATACGCACTGTATTGGCCTTCAAAATATTAAATATTATATATATATATATATATAATATATATATATATATATATATATATATGCTTATATTTGCGACCTTGTGTTCACTTGCCCCGGTCGCGAACGTTTGGGTAAATACCTACTCCCCAGAACTGAAGCTCACCATCAGATTGGGTTTATAGTTATACCCAGAACCCTCAACTATTATGAGCTCATCAACAGGGCGGTTGCCACACCTCTGGTCACTTAAAAAAGGGTTATTCAATACAACCGGCTTCGGCCTCAGGGGTTAAATAAAAGGTTCGGTTTAGAATTCACAGACACACAAAGAAGATAAAATGCTGTGACTATATCAGCCAAATGGGAGTTAATGTAACGTAGTGGCTAATGTGCTGGACTGTAAAGGAGCGCGGTGGTGTACTGGTTAGAGTCGTAGGAAATGGACTCGTCGACTCGAGTTCAAATCCTGGAACGAAGCACAGTTCACATAGAGCAAATAACCTTGGGAAATATATAAATCTAACTATTCTCCATCCAGCTATGGGTAAAAAGTAGGGCAGACTGGGCTATTTAACCTTGGTTAGGCAGCCAGTCTAGGAGAAGGAAAACTATAAATTCAAACTCTTAGTCGCTTGGCGTGGTCACTACTAGAATAGGCTCAGTTCTACTTAGTGTTCTGTTTCAATTTATTTATTTATTTGTAACATCGTAGTAGGCGAGTTGAAGCCCGGTCGTGCTATTACGTTCACTTACGGACTAGTACCCTTTGAAAGGTATGAACCTCCTTATCCCCCAACAATGGGTTAAATGGTACCATTACTGTTCTTCTACGAGGATGGCTTTGGTATTAGATAAATGTTGCGGTTGTTTCGAAGAAATTAGGCGGAGACGGAGATACGAAAGACGAGATGAGGTTATTTCTACCAGGAAAGAAATGTCAGACACGTGCTCACAAAAAATCTGACTCACTTTTTTGCCGATGTTACACACTTCCTTCTAGACGGATCACAGAAACAGGAAGAAGTGAAATAGTATTTTCAAATCGTTCAGCAAAATCCATACTTTTACAAATCACAAGGGTATGATTTTTTATTTTGTTTTTATTTTCGAAACTCGGTCGTATCTATTTAAAAGACGTGACATTTTGTTTTGAATTAAATAAAATAAGAAATATCGAAACAAAAAATATTTTCAAAGTGGTGGTGGTGGTGGGGGGTTTAAAATATATACATTTACTTTCGATATAAACCTGGGGTGGGGCTGTAAAATATCGCTTCTTCTCGCATTAATTTGTCGATGAAAACGCCTTCAAATCGCTATTCGGTTAATAACTAGCACAGGGTCAATTTTTCAGCAGGAGCCGCGTAGAGTATTTTGGGCAGGAGGCCGGACGACAACATCCGAAATACCGAATCACAAATACGTGATATTTAAATTGAGAATACATTATTCTATTTTAATATCTAATTCTTGTAAATGAATCATAGACACTTGAGATGAAATAAACATGGTTCAAGGAACTGAAAATTGAAACAAACGATATCCCCCCTCCAATCTCCCTCTTTCGCCAAATCCGCTTTTACAAAAGAAACAAAAAAAACACATACACACACAAAAAAAAAAAAGAAAAAGAAAAGAAAAAAGTTATTTTATAATTATTGAAGTTGGTGTACATTTTATTTAATGAGTCATTTTAGCTTTATTGAATTTAGTTTAGTTCCTTTGTTTAATGGCATATCAACCTTCATGGATTATTTAATGCCAAGCCATCTTTGTAGAAGAAAAGTAGTGGTACTTATTTAACCCATAGCTGAATGGATAAGGGGTTCATAATTTCCCTACTTTATTAGTCCAAAAGTGACGTATAGAACGATTGTAGTTCGAGCTCGTTTATTACGATGTCGCAGCCCAGCACGTTAACCTACGCACGGGTATTCCCCTGTTAAATTTGGGTTTTTATAACGCTCGATATCAAGGAAGTTTAAGAATAGAAATAAAAAAATGATGTTCTATTCGACATTAGAATTAAAAATAACAAAATTGAAGGAAGGAGGCGATTTCACTTAGCTCCGAAATTTAGGTTATGATTTGTCGCTCTCCTGGTAACTAACTGACTGACTTTTTTTCAATCTGACCATCTCTCGCAGCAACCCTTCAAAAACAAGCTTCGACGTGTGATTTTTTGTAAATAATTTTGTCCAGTCTCGGGGGGGGGGGGCACCCTCCAGCAGCATTTGCCACAATTCTCTAAAGTGCAAACACTGAAGTGCCCCTAAGAATTTTATTGCCATATCTAATTTGTTTGGTTTGGTTTATTTGTTTAATAGCATATAAACCCTTATGGGTTATTTAAAGTCGAAATTTGATTCATTTGTAAATGTTTGTTTATAATCATAACTATATTTTCAAAGTTCCGTTGTATTTTTGATAACACACAGATATATGATGATTAAATATTCCTATCTAATAAATAATTTGGCCACAGTCTTATGGTTTTAAGCATTCCTATCTAATATTAATGATTGTACAAAATTATATGGTTTAAAGTAACTATTCTATTTTAATAATATCATTTGTTTGCACTTACTTATAGGGTTCAAGTGTTCATGTCTAGCACCAATAATTTGCAAGCAAATTATATGGTTTTAAGTAACTAATAATGATAATCCTTAATAATTATAGCTCTAAGTAACTATTTTTAATACAAATAATTTGCACAGTAATATGATTTCAACTATTCCTATCTAACACCGATAATTTGCAACAATTATATGGTTAAAGTAACTAATAATAATCCTTAGTAAACGATTATAAATTCAAGTAAAATACAAATAATTTGCACTTATAGGGTATCAAGTATTCTTATTCAATACGAATAGACCTGAGAGTAATGGCATTGAAGGGGAATCCACACTCCACCGAGCTCAAGAACCGGATGTTAATGGCAGTCCCACAATTTTGCTGACAACAAATTTGGCTTTCCGTGTCTTTACAAAGAAGTTGCTTCGCACCGTGCGCTCAAGGACGTACACAGACAACACGTAGTTCAAAAATAGTTATTTATTTTTTCATACAGTGAATGCCGTGAAACTGTGAATTAAACGAAATTCGAATAAGTCACAATATCACACAAAATACAATGAAATACAAATACAATAAATAGACAAATATTACACAGAAAATTCCAACTATAAAAACATTTAAAAGCACAAACTATGAATTACAAATTACACATATGAAGGGGGGTTTTGGGGTATTTAGAACTCAAATGCCACAAAAAGCACAAAAACAATAATTTAACAGGGAAAAGGATATTTCTCATTTAGAGAAATTACAAATTAAAACAAAATAAACATGTAAATAAATGCAGTTTCAGAGAAGAGAATGGAGGACTTAAATACCTTTGCTGGCACTCAGGGACTTGCACATTAAAGGGACCAATATCTTAGTGGTTCTAAGAATTGCGGTTTCAAAACTACCGCCAAAGTTTGCTCACAATCGGAACCTCAAAAAGCTTGACTTGCTCAAATGACCATCTCAACGGAAAGAAAGATATTTGCTAGCACTCTTTTAGACTAGACAATACCAAAATTCCCTACTCAATCCAAGACTTTATCTTTTATTTAAAACCCTTTTTTATTTCACTGCACAAACAGCAGAGTTACTCATCATAAACACAAAGGCAAAATAAGCACTCCAAAACAATCTCAGAAATGCACTTACACATATAATAGGGTTATTAAAAACCCAAGAACTATTTTTATAAGGTAACCATTTTTACCATGAGGGTGATCAGGGTCAAGGGGTACTTTATTTGGGTTGGAGGAGGGAGTGGGAAGGGGAGGCCTAAAACCGGACATGATGCCAATGACAAGCAAAATTTGTTTACTGCTGGAATCAGCCTAAAACAGTGGCAGCTACACTCCCCCCAAAATCACCATTGTGATTTTACAATAAAGTCATTTTTTGTTCTCAGTCCTTTTTTCAAAAGTCTCAGGGGGAGGTACAACAAACTGAAGGGGTTGTAAATGTCCATAAAAAAAATCCCTTTTTTTTTTTTGCTATGTCTCTAAAACCTTTTACTCAAATTGGGGTAACTTGTTGGGAAACTGCTTAAGAGGTTGGTGAACCTCTGGTAAGTGATGAGATGTAATGTGTGTGTGTATGTATCGGGAGGTAGAGCTGAGTGTTCAATTGTTGTCAGGGCGGAAGGCAATACGAGTTCGTGTATGGCCTGTCAAGGTATACAGGTGTTCCTATGCGCTTTCCCCTTTTATCCGATTTCTGTCTCTTTTACGATCCCGTTCACGCTGATAACCACTCCTATCATATTCTGCATATAAGGTGGACTTATTTCACGGATATAATCCCATCGATCATTAAAGTTGTTTGCCCCTGTTCTTCCAGTGAGAAGGTGCATTAGGATATTTGTTGGAATAAGGATGATGCCTTCACAATCATAATTGGATCGTTCTTCGTAGCCAGAATTTCTGTCATTTGGTTGATTCTGAGCTGGATAATATAGTCATAGCCATCAGCTGGAGGTGTAGGTACAGCAAACTGGGGGGAATCATAGGTACTCCAGGAGGTGGAGGCATACCTGGTGGTGGCATTCCTGGAGGAGGAATCCAGAATAATTGTTACAGCAATAATTTGAACTGTGGTAGGAATTGGTTCATTATTGTTAGACGGCTGTGCTGGGCGTCTGGAGTCCTGTTAGTTGTACCAATAACATCAATAGTGCCGGACATTCTATGGTTGGGGGGTGATGCAGCTCTCTTGCCAGGAGCCTACTGGAGTGTTACTTGAAATCTGTGTTTAACGGCACAGGTTTCTCTTCGGGGGTAGTCCGAAAATTTACAACTGGAGTAGGTGCACCAGCATGGTGTACCATGATTTTATTGGTTTGATTTTTTCATTCGAAGGTGTCTCTGTTTTTCGCAGTACTGCTGCCATGTATCCTCATTAAGACCACAGTTGAAATAATCCGTAATGTCAGCACCTGGCTTGTCTTTCAGCTTGTGAACTATTCAAATCATAATCATATGTTGGGATTCCATTGTTCAACCCACAGCTTCAAGGTCAATTTCTTTGCTTTGGGTCTTATTCATTTCACCAGTTCCACCCGATGATGAGGATTTATTGTAATCGTACCTTGCTTGACTATTCGTGGTGTTTCATAAACGGTGGGTCCTGTTTAATGTCACCAATAGTGACCTGCACAAAGTCATCAACATCTTTTCTGTCATCGTCATTTTTTCCACTCAATTCACCAGCCTCCTCATCATTTGGGGTCCTTTTTTACTGGAGTAGTGTCAATGTCTTAGTTGGAGTAGATGATTCTCTTCTTGGTAGTGGACAGAAGGCAAAGTTCACCTTCGTTGGGATAATTGGATTTACGCTCTTCCTCGATTCATCATTGGTTGCAGGTTCGGGGGAACTTTACATGTCACCACTCCGCAGGTAAACCCCATAGCATCGCCAGAGTCTTCTCGCAGTTCAGCCCTCCCAACAATACTCCAACCTAGGTCTGTCTCCACTCCGAATGGCTCGCTATCCTTTCCAACAACACAATTTATTGGAGCCATAGCACGGGGACAATCATATCCAATCAGTAACCCAACCTCACAGTCCATAAGGGGGTGCACCAGGTGTACAATTCTTTTAAGTGGGCCACTTCTTGGCGGTTTCGGTGGTCGGAATATGGGACCGCTCCACTGGAATAAACTCTCTAGAGAAAGACATTCCTGAGTGGTATTCTCTCCTGTGGAGTCGTATCCACGCACCATTAATTGTTCAGTCTTCGGCTGCTGATCCTTTTGTCCCTTTCCGTCATGGTTGTCAACTAGGTTGATGGCTGGGATTCTCTAAAAATGTCTTCTCGTGACCTGTAGAG
>JALAJA010000722.1:0-26169 GCA_023376005.1 Doryteuthis pealeii
ATTATTTTCCTCCTACCCCTTCTCTAACTACTGCTCCACTTTCTCTCGCACTCCCTGGATTCCAAATTTCATTTAGTCGTCATGGACGCTTACTTAGCTAGTATATATATATATAGATATAATATATATAAAATAACATGAGAACAAAAATGATTGAATATTTTGTCTTAATATTATTTATTTACCAAATACTTCGAGGTGCATTCTTCGTTGTTAAGGTTATGATAGACAAAATATTCATTTTATTAATCTGTGGAATGATTATAAATATTCTGTGGATTTAAAATGACTATTTATAAGGAACAGCTGACAGGTCTCAGACCTAATATACTAGCAGAAAAGATATGTTATATTATATTATGAAATAATAATTCTTTGGATCGTTGAATTTTATCAGAAATTTCATATTCTGAACGTTCTGGTCATGTTGGCGAAATGAAGAAGTGTCGTACAGAGCGGAACAAGTGATAGCGAAAGGTCTAGAAAACATGTGCATGTAGGATGAACCTCCTATGAAGATTCTAAATAGTTTCGCCTGTAAAAGATCTATCAGAAACGGGTTTTTCAAGCAAAAATTAAACTGTCAGCTCTCAGCCAAAATACGTCATTTAACTGAACCAAATAGGAGGGGTCTTAGAATAGGCCGACAGCATCCTACTGCCCACAAAACGCGTCTTCTTGTTACATAATTATGACCCTAATACTTATATAAGTAGTGTAAAGCATAATGCGATTAGTAGCAGCTGATGCCTTGGAGGATGATACGACGCTTGACCTCACTCTCACCTTGCCTCCGGATAAATCGGAACCGGAAGCATGGAAGAACCCTTCTTCCGTTTAAGGATAGTAAGTTTAAGTCAGTTAGAAGTTAGAAGCCGAGCTCGTAGGATGTAAGGATCTGCGCAGACGTCTGTTTGGGGATTAACAATAAAATAAGATCAAAAGTAACGAAGTCTTGTGTTTATATCTAAAAACTAACAATGACACAGGGCTTCTGATAACGAAAATCCATATAAACCAGACCAAGTCCCCAAGACAACCCCAGACGCAAGATGTAGAAGATATACCAAGTCAAGATGATAGAAGAACCAAAGCCGGCCAGAAAAAGACGACTAGAAGTAAGAAAGGGTATACAGATATATCGATTTGGTACCGTGAAAACCTCAGTACGTAACATTCTGGGTATGAGACTAAATTGTAACTGGTGATAAGGCTCCAGATCTGGATGTATGGGGAATGTGAAGTACATCTTCATTGCTAATTACTCCAGGTTCCACTCTTACCTGGATTGACATCACATAATGAATAGACCAGACCAAATCATAACTTGACCTTGATAAACTTTTAAAATTGAATTATTTCGAAATAGCTCTTAAAAACATTATCAAACGTTGTAATAATTAAATTATCATACTGTCGTATTACCACAGGTCCTGTTAGTTTTTTTAAAAGTTTCTTCAAACAAAGTACTACATGAAACTGATTAGACACCTGTAAAATTCATAAGTATCTCATATTAATACACTAGTTCCTGAACTTTCCCGACCGTTATCATACTTACAACATCTCTGGTTAAAAATAAACAAGCCTAAATCGTCCAAAGATGAAATGCAAAAATTCTTATGTCGAATTAGTTTCGTCACCGCAGCTAAATAAGGGACCATTCTGTTTTTATTATAAGAAAACAGGAAGAAAAAGACATGCTAAACAGAAAAAATATAATAAGAAAGAAAGAAAGAGCAGTAGGGAAATATACAGAAAAAAGACGATAACGCTAATTGTTTCAATTGAACATAATGAAGGAAGGAAATAAGATAAAATATTAGTGTCTGTGTGTGTGTGTGTGTGTGTGTGTGGAAGAGAGAAGAGAGAGAGAGAGAGAGAGAGAGAGAGAGAGAGAGAGAGACAGAGAGAGAGACTTAAATCAAGATTATTAAACTTCTTAAATATTGAACTATTCGCATAGCTCTTAAGTAAACATATCTAAACGTTGTGATAATTAAATTATTATACTGTGGTATATCCACAGGTCCTATAGGTTTCTATGACTCTTTAAAACGAATTATCAATTGACTTTTAAATATGAATTTTAAACTACATTGCAAATGTAGCAACGTAGTAAGCGACTTCGAACACCAGCCATGCATTACGTTGATTTTCGGACTAATACCCTTAGAAAAGTTGAATCCACTAATACCCAGGTAGGTTATATATACCTTTGTTTCTTCTACAAGGATGGCTTTGGTATTAGATAACCCACGAAGTTTATTATGCCATTAAAACAAAGGAACTAAACCTACCCTGCTAAACTTTCAACTACTGAACTTTATACTGTATACCACTAGGTGGACAAAACTTGGTATTGTCATGACGACTATATCAAACATGGCGCTGATTGTAATGTTTGTCACTCGTTGAATTACTTTTATTTTAAATTTGAAAACTTTTTCTTTTGAGAATTAAAATTTCAATGGATAACGAAAAAGGCTGTAGTTCGTCTACCATTACTGTGTGATCGGTAAGTGTTAAAATTCAATGAAAAATTAATATTACGAAAGAATATATCTGTCGCATTGTTTTTTGACTACGATGTGTTTTGTCGATGTTTTTTTTTTTACTGTTTTTATTCAAATAAAGTTTGTTTTTTTATTAAAAAAAAAAAAAGAATAGAATTAGACAAGACTGAAATGTTCAAACCACAAGTATTTGGTCAGAGGATTTTCGCCTACCAGTTCACTGCACAATAGTTCACATACCGTAAAATCCAACCAACCAACAATTTCAAAAGAATATAAGTTCGACAAAATTCTCTAAAAATGTTCAATGTCTCAAAAATATGAACACGTTGCATTCATATGGTTTAGTGTGGATTTCAATTTGAGTTTTAAAAAAATCTAGAGAAGGGATTATATCCCTTACTTGCCACGGTTCTCTCCTCAGACACTAGGTGGTTGTGTGAGCAGCTTATATGACAAAAACACCAAAGTCAAACCCTCTTAGACCTTCCAGAAAATCAGAAACGAAAAAGGTTAGGAATTATGTTTGAAAAATAGTGTCCGATTAGATATAATTCAAAATCGATCATTATTTTCAAGAGAACTTGATATTTTCAGCCACAAAAATAAATAAATAAATGGGAGGGTTTAGAATAAACTTATATCGTTAACAATTTTGGACTGGTTCTTATATTAGAAAAAAAAATCCCGTATAAAAATATAGAGAAAGAAAAAAAATAATGGCCGACTTATTATATATTTAAATGCAAAAATCGACCATTATTTTCAAGCGAGCCTAATATGTTCGGACGCAAAAAAAAGGTTGGGTTTAGAACAAATTTATAACGTTAAGAATTTGGGGTTTTCTTTTAGTAATATATATATATATATATATATATATTATATATATATATATATATATATATATATATATATTGCTTGAAGGCAATTACAATGCGCATATCGCATAAAATTCGATAATTATAGAAGATAATAAAACAGTCTACGATGATTTAACACACCGAATAATTCTTTGCGAAATTCACTTGTCATTATTATCTTCTATAATTATTAAATTTTATGCGATATGCGCATTAATTGCCTTCAAGCAAAATATAAATATCAATATATACTTTATTTCAACAATGCTTCTAAAATAAACAACACCCAAAATATTATATATATATATATATATATATATATATATATATATAATATTATATAACCTACGTGCATGAACCTAAACTTCGAAAGGATTACACCTGCCATATTGGAGAGAACATGGAGGGTTGGAATGTCAGACATGTGGTCGAACTCTGCTTTCTAAGGCTAGATATGTCAACATAGGAATCTCACCAGTATCAATTCATGCAAATTCCAGGAACTAACAATGTGTCTTGTGCAATCTGTAACAAAGTCTGTAGGTCAGCTTCTGGTCTTGAGAGATTTGGTGGTGCATAAGAATCAAATTTTATCATCTGATTCATCTGATTCAAGGATGTTCTTTCTATGTCATAATTGCCATCAACTTGTGGATCTGCAGCGGTTTGATGAGTCATTTGAGGGCTCATGAGAGGAAAGGTTCTGGTAGTGGAGTTATGTGATTGTGAGGAACGGCAATGATCTGTAGAGATTATGCTATTGCTATATATATACACCACACTGAGACACACACAAGAGAGAGAGAGAGAGAGAGAGAGAGGAGAGAGAGAGAGAGAGAGAGAGAGAGAGACAAACAGACACACAGACAGAGACAGAGAAAGAGAGAATAACGACCGATTTTCTTAAGATATTTAAATGCAAAAATCGACCATTATTTTCAAGAGAGCTTCATATGTTCTGCCGGAAAAAAAATTGTAGGGTTTAGAATAACTTATATCGTTGAAAATTTTGCACTGGTTATTTTATTTTAAAGAAATCCAGTATAAAAATATATAGAAAGAGAGAAAAAAATAATGGCTGATTTTATTAGATATTTAAATGCAAAAATCGACCATTATTTAAAGTGGGCCTAATATGTTCAGCCGCGTAAAAAAAAAAAATGGTTGTTTTAAAATAAACTTATATCGTTAAAAATTTTTGTACCGATTCTTTTATTTAATAAAAAAATAAATAAAACGTATAAAAATATAGATAAAGAAAAAAATATGTGGCTCGGTGAAATTCTTCACGAAAACAAGAATACTTCAAAACAGCTGCGTTTATCTATAAACCTTTCCAGTGGAAGAAGACATAATGAAATGAACAGAGAAATTTCTATTTCTTCAAAAAGAAAGAAAAAAATGGTAGACAATTTAAACAAACAAGGATTTACATAAATACTGAACAACCAAAAAGGAATTTTATTTTCTTATTTGGATATGGAAAACATTTCCAACAAAAATATTAAATAAATGTGTGGGTCAATATTATTATTATTATTATTATTATTATTATTATTATTTATTATTATTATTATTATTATTGAACGCACACAGATACAGACACAGACATATATATATATATATATATATATATATATATATATATATATATATATATATGCGTGTGTGTGTGTGTGTGTGTGGTCTGTGTGTGTGTGTGTGTGTCTGTGTCTGTGTGCGTTTTAATAATAGTAATAATAATGATAATAATAACAACAATAATATTTACATATATATATACCATATGTTTCTAATAATAATAATAATAATAATAAATAATATATAATAATAAATAAATGCGCACATTTAATACTATAATATATATATATATTATATATATTTATATATATATATGTATGTATGTACATGTTAAGAAATAAAAATAATGGAAAAATAGCTTTGAAGTAAAGCAAAGTTCACTTGATATCCTTTTTATTTTAACTTGTATAGTAATCGGGATTACTAACGAAACTTTATACATACATACATACGCACATATGTACATATATTTTTATTATTATGATTATTATTTAAAAAAACATGTATATGTTATTATTAGGAAACATATTATTATTATATTATTATATCACTCTTTTTGAGTTTTCACATCAGTGTTAGCTGATGGTCTTTCACTGGAGTCTGAGTAACAACAAGTCTCTTCAGGTCTCCAGGACTCTTTTGAGTATTCTGGCAGATTGTAACAGTGCAGTAGTCTGGATGGTCTCAATTCTTCCTCTGATTTCCAGATTTTCCAATCTTTTTTCCAAGCATTTTGGAACCGTTCCAAGTGCACGAACTGCAATTGGTATCACTTTGACTTTCATATTCATAACTTTTTCAGTTCTCTGGCAAGGTCCAAGTATTTGTCCATTTTTTCATTTTCCTTCAGCTTCACACTGTGATCCGCTGAACTGCAAAATCCACCAGTTGACAAGTTCTTTCTTTTTTGTTAGTCAATACTACGACTGGTCTTCTTGTTGGGATAAGGTGATCCGTTTTTATTTCAAAGTCCCAGAGAATTTTATGCGTTTCATTCTCAAGAACAGATTCTGGTTTATGCATATACTATTTCATTGTATGGTCAACATTTAATTTTTTGCATAATTCCCAGTGGATCAACTTCCCAACCCAGTCGCGCCTAGTTTTGTATTACCGTTGTGTTAGTTTGCTACATTCGCTTAGTACATGGTTTACAGTCTCATCTCTGTCACCGCATAGTCCATTATTATTATTATTATTATTATTATTATTATTATTATTATTATTATTATCTTCATTAATATTATTTCACACTTGCAAGTTTTTCACACCAGCGTAAGCTGTTGGCAGTTCACTGTAAATTGCGAGACAATAAGTCTCCCCAGGTTTCCAGTACTTTTCTGAGTATTCTAGCCAATGCTGTTGTCTGGATGGTCCCAATTCTTCTGCTGATTTCCAATTCCTTTATTCTGTTTTTGGACCGTTCCAAGTGCACCAGCAACATATATATAGGAATATTTGATATTATAACTGTGCAGAAAAAGAAAACACCGATTCCGCATGATCTCCGAAGTTAATCAGCGATAAACCTGTTCAATATTTAAACAACAGAAGGTGATATAAGCAACATGAGTCCTTTATTTATTAACATGACTTCATCCGGCATTAAATAACCCGAAAAGCGTTGATATGCATAAAACAAACGAACAAACAAATTAGCCAACCACCTGAAGAATAATCAAAGTTCCAATTACCGTCGAACTGGGAAGACATGGCAACAAACGGATGTAACCCAATACAAACCCGAATAATTGCAAAGTCTACTGCAGAATGACAGGATATTTATAAAACTCCACAATATAATTCAAATCAAGCAGCCAATCAGAATTCAAGGAACGGAATCACCCAAATCACCCAAATTCATGAATGGATCATTCTTGATTTCTATAAATACCAACTGTCTTGGACGCTGCTTAAGTTATACTTAGCTAGCTGCTGTTATTCAACCAACAGTAGAATAACTGACTTCAATACCATCCCACAACCAACCAACCAACCAATCTATTTATCTGTTTATCTATCTCTTCTAAGGTTGATAATAATAATAATAATAATAATAATAATAATAATATAATAATAATAATTCATTTTATATTCATACATATTCATACATTAAAAATGAATTTGGCCATGTGCCTGTCTAAATAAAGATATACGTGGTCTGAAGAAGCTCGTGTACCCTAGATACCCCGAGTGGAAATGGTCCATAACCACGATACCCATGGTATTTAAGGCCTTTTTATTCACTAAATATATATATATATATATATATATATATATATAATATATATATATTATATATTCGTTACGGTTGTTGTGAAGCTTAGAGAAAGAGAGAGATGATTATTGAGATGTGAAACCAGAAAATCTATCTATCTACCTAGATAGATAAAGTGTGTTTGTTGTTATATATATATATATATATATATATATATATATATATATATATTCCCGATCTGCGAGAAATTCGAACCGGTCTGTATAAGTTAAGTTTAGAATTATGTAAAAAAAGAGAATCGAATGAAAATTAGTTTGGAAATATTTTAGCAACAATAGAACATGGTTTAAATTCCAATGACAATAACTACGTCATTGGAATGCCACAGGTAACAAAATCATCCGATATCTACGTCATTAGAAAACAGCGGATATTTGAAAACTCCAATATTAAATTTAACTTAATTATCACGTAGACAATGACAAAATGGAATTATAAAAAGGCTCATTTAACTGAAGAGCGGCAGTTGGGGCGAATGCCCCTAACCTGACAGTAGGAGCGAAAGTTCTCCCCAACATCGACACAATGGGGAGAAGTCGCTGCCCGAAGACACAAATGATATATCAGGTTGGTCTCGTATTTTCGTCTCCTATTTTCTCTCTCTCTCTCTCCCGCTCACAGCAACAATTTCAATTACAGACATTTTTTTATCAAACTGCTACAAATAAACAATACATGAGCACTTTACAATTTGGCGAATTGCCAGTTCACTTGAGTGAGGAGATAAATAAAGACTTCCTGGTCAAGCTTAACCGGGGAAAAAACTTGAAAAAACCTTGTTGCGACTTGCAAGTTGGTAAAAAAGAATCGTAATCTTAGGTCTTGTAGAATTAGTCCAGAAAATAACGTTCGTCCATTGTGAGTGGTGAGATGGTATTTATTTACCAATTCGACCAATCAAGGAAAGTAGACACCAACCACATGTATATATTACTACGCCATCTTTATTCCTGCTTTCTTCCCTCAGAACATTGCAGGTGAGTAGTTTTCATTTTTTTCCCGACAACAAACACAACTACGTACACACACATACAGTCTGCAACATCGCTGAAAGAAAAAACTATACAATTGTATTTATACATATAAAGTTAATAATTGTAACAATTTTGTCTTCTTTTGTTTACTCCGGAAACTACATTTCCATAGTCATATACATTTAAATTGTGGGGGTCAAAACTCGGATCTTCATTTCAACACACATCAAACAAAATCGGTCCCTATAAACTCGAAGTGGTTACGGCGAAGCCTGGGTAGAGGAGAAAAAGCTGTGTAATGCTTAGGCAGTGTTGCAGATCCATTTCTAATATTCACTATTAATTGATCCGCAATACTAGCAAATCATTAAACAGCTTTTTTCATCTCTAACCGGGTTTTACCGGGTAGCCGCTTCTAGTACTTTTAAACGTTTGGAATGTGTTTCTTACAACTCGATAAAAATTGAAAACCTACATAGATTGACCCAGATATATGAGGAAAAAAAACAACATTTGATAGATATATTTACCAACCTTCGATAAGTAATGGATAAAAAACTGCGGTCGATATAATATATATATATATATATATATATATATATATATATATATATATATATATTATTGTAACAAAAATATGATTTGAAAACAGGTTTAGCCACCCATAAAAATGTCGTCCGTCCAAAGCAATTTGGGCAGATGGAACGGGTGACAAAGAAAGCTTTCTTTTTTACCCCCCCCCAAAAAAAACATAAAAAACCAAATAGGTAGTGTGGCATCTAAAGATATATATAGCTTGTATACATTTACCCCAACCTTTATTCCGGACAGCAGCGAAAAGTTTAGTTTTTTAAGCGGAGTAAAGCTGGTTTGAACTTTTAGTTTTCTTTCTCCTTTACTGGTTGCCTACCAAGGCTAAAAAAACCCACTCTGTGCTAATATTTACCCATAGAAGAGATGAATTCATACGGTGGCCGAACGGTTTAAGGCGCTGGTTTTAGGCATCAGTCTCTCTGGAGACGTGGGTTCGAATCACACTGCTGACATTCATCACTTACGTTTAGAGTCCGGTTTAGCTCAATCGGTAGAGCATCCGCCAAGGAATCGCAAGGTCTCGGGCACTCATTGGGGGATCAGATCTGTGCGGTAAAGCGGGGAGCTGATGGTAGGTGTAGCTCTCCACCTCAGCAAAACAAGCTCCCTTGTCTAGCGCTAGCAACAAGATAGACTCCCTCGCTGTCCGGTTGATATTAACAATAGTTATTTACTAAGTTGAGCTTATATGTGGCACAAGGCCAGCAGTATAGGGCGCCGTATGAGAATCGAACTCACTAACAATGGTCTGTAAATATAGCTTGCTAACCATTACGCCACGTGAGGTGCAACAATAGGCCACTCCACCGATTTACTATAGCTGGTTTGAATTCAGTGTTTTCTTCCCTATACTGGTTGACTAAAGAACCAACTTTTCCTACTATTAACCATATCTGGGGAAGGGGTCAAGCGCGAAGTGAAATGCAAAACAGGCTCGTCTAGGATTTGAACTCGGGTCATCGGTACATATGATATGTCACTGCACTAAGCACGCCCTGGACTTATATAGAGTGACGATCCTTTTAGCTGTGATGTTCTGATGATCACCGACGAAAGTAGAGGGTTATGTGAATGGTTTGACCGTAATTATTCATCTTTTAAACGCATTCACCTTAAATCTGGGCTACGATGTTCTGAAAAAAATGATTAAAAATAAACGTATTGTTGGAATCTTTCAGTCTGCTAAATACGATGGCGTAGTGTCCAGTTTTAAAACTGTATCTGCGCGAGTGGCTGAACAGGCCAATTTTTGAATGGCAATCTCTGATGTACCACTGTATGGCGAATTAGTTGAAAGGACCCGACCGGTAGGGACATCACGCCTACGCTTTAAAAGTTTCCAAGAAGGACATGAGACATGCCACATTAACACCAATACTAGCTAATCATTAAACCGCTTTTTCACCTGTATCCGGGTGTCACCGGGTAGCCGCTTCTAGTACTTTAAAACGTTTGAAATGTGTTTCTTACAACTCTATAGAAATTAAAAAGAAATACGGCGGCTACATAGACTGACCAGATATATGAGGAAAAAAAATAACATTTGATAGATATATTTACCAACCTTCGATAAGTAATGGATAAAAAACTGCGGTCGTATATAAACTTATATATATATATATATATATATATATATATTATTGCATATGTGTAGAACACAGAGCGGCCTGGCACTCCTTGTCAAACAAGGGACGACAGGGAGTGAAAAAGAGAGGAAAGAAGCCGCCACAGAAGAAGAGAGCCAGAAGGAAGGAGAGACAAAGCAACTCCATAAAAAATTAAAAAAATAAAATAACGTACCTGTATATAAAACGTACTGTCATTTTAGAATTTGAAGCATTTAATTTAACATTTGTTCAACTTTTTATCAGGTTAGCTTAGAAAACAAAAACCAAAAAAAAAATATATGTATTAAACCAATGAGAGCAGGATGCGACACATGGTCAGTTTTCTGAGAGGAGTTTAACAGGTTTGAATTCAGAGTATTCCTTTTCCTAGACAGGTTACCTAGCCATTGTTAAAGAGCCAATCTGCCCTACTACTTACTCATAGCTGGAGAGTATTGTTGGAATCATTTCAAGTGTATTAGCGCTATGGGAAATACAAACTGTCTCGTGTTGGATTCGAACGTGGGTAGCTGTGTTCGTTTCCTACGACGATAACCATTACACACGAGTGCCTCCTGAAATAATTATTCAGTTAATTTAAACAAGACATTAACTTAATATTTAGGGAAGATACACGGACGTGTTCAAATGAAAATGCAACAAATTTGTGCAAAAAAAATTAAGCCCAGACAAGAGATATAAATTAGAAAGGAATACATATTTTAGTAAAAATATCAGTATTGAAATGTGTTTAAAGATGAGTTGAAAAAAATGAATAAAACAAAAACGTTTTCGGCATAAATTAACTCAAAGGTCGACATGCCATAAATCAACCAACCAACCAACCAACCAACCAAACAACAGTTATATGATATCAAGTAGTCTTGTCGTATGCATATAATTTACACACAATACTAATAACTTGCACAGGGTTGTATGGTTTCAAGTATTCCTATCTAATACTAATAATTTGCCCACAGTTATATAGTTTCAAGTATTCCTGTATGATACAAATAATTTGCACAAAGTTGTATGTCTTCAAGTATTCCTATCTAATACTGATAATTTGCACAGAGTTGTAGGGTTTCAAATATTCCTATCTAATGATAATCATAATAAGCACAGAATTGTATGGTTTCAAGTATTCCCGGCAATTGCTGAGAAAATGGACTACGTCAATGATCTTTTATTCGTTCATTAAGGGTTTTAGTTAGTAAATATAATATACATTAGGTCATATCATATGGTGACGCACGTAGCGGATAAAGTTAATACATAATTTTTTATATTTTATACTCGTGTTCCTTATTTGTACAACTGTTTTCATCTTGCAACATATTCTGGCTACCGTCAAAATCGCTCAAGATGAAATTTAAAAATCTAAATCCTATTATTTGGTGTTGCTTATCGTCGAATTCTTATTTCTCATGAGTGCCGTCACCTCAGCTAAATAATGGACATTTTTCGTTTTTATCATAAGAAAAAATGAAAGAAAAAGGCATGCTACACAGAAAATATAATAGATAAAAAGATAAAGTAGGGTAAAGGTAGGGAGAGGGGGAGAGAGAGAGAGGAGAGGAGGTGAGCGCACGGGAACGATAACACTAATCTGTTCAAACGAACATAATGAAGATGAAAAGAGGAAAGAAAAAAAAAGTGAGAGAGGGAGTACGATAACACTATTTCAAACGAACATAATGAAAAAATGAAAAGAAGGAAAGAAGGAAAGAGAAAAAAGAGAAAGAAAGAAAGAAAGAAAGAAAGGGAAAGAGAAAGAGAGAGAGAGAGAGAGAGAGAGGGAGGTAAATCGATTTATTATACTTTTTACATATTGAACTTCCATAGCTCTTAAGTAAACATATCAAACGTTGTAATAATCAAATATCATACTGTGGTTTATCCACAGGTCTGCTAGTTTTTAGTTATTGTGTATAATACGCACAACTATTAGGCTTAAATATGGGAAAAAAAGTGCCCGTCATAACACGAATAATTACGGTACTCGAATTTCATTAGATAAGTTAAACACTGAGAGGGTGTGTCGTGGTGTGCGGTTGTATGTCTGGAAAATTAAGGAATTATTGAGTGTAAGTCTTATCTTGAAATATTGGTTAAAGTTATGTTACGACACACCCAAATCCTATCGGCTGAGATTTCTAATAGTCTAGCCAGAGTCTGCAATGAAAACAATAATTTTAAAAGGTGGTGTGGTTGCTGGCTCCATCGTGAGATCTCAAAACCATCTTGAGCTCATGGTAAAGAATCGAAATAGACACCCTTGAAAAATAATACCACTAATATGAACGGTCTCGATAATAGGATGTATTGATAAGAAATATAGAGGCGCGTGTTGTAATGGTTATCATCTTTGGAAATGGACACGAAGATCCGAGTTCAAAATCCGCTGTTTGTATTTCACATGTCTCATAAGAAATAAAAAAGAAGAGATGACTGCAACAAAACAGTAAAAAGATATCTGTAAGAAAATTTAAATATGAATAAAAAAAAGATACGGGTGATAAAAACAGCTTTTTTGAAAGTCAGGCCTGTTTTTTTGGGGGCCAGCCATATATATATATTATATATATATTATATATATATATATATATATATATATATATTATATATATACGATGACCGCAAAACAACAGCCTGATTTTTTTTTAAAGTCGTTTTGGGTCAACCTATATAATATATATATATATATATATATATATATATAACCCATATATCCCTATCTATCTATTATCTATCTATCTATATATATATATATATATATTATATATAGAGAGAGAGAGAGAGAGAGAGAGAGACAGACAAGACAGACAGACAGACAGAAGATAGATGGAGGATAGATGGATAGATTATGACGTAATGTATATATATATATAATATATATATTATATATATATATATAAATATATATCCGTGCATATATATCTATTATTATCTATCTATCTCTCTCTCTCAATATATATATATAATATATATATATATATGAGATAAGCAGAGCCGATAATTTCTGTAGGAATGTGAAAGAGAGACGATCGATTATAAAAAGAGAGAGATGCCTGCTACAGAAAATAGAGATGCCTATAAAAAGACAAAGAGAGTGCACATAAAAAGACAGACAAGAGAGACCTATATAACAAGAAGGAAAAGAGAGTGTCTATACAAAAAGAAAAACACAGTTTCAACAAAAGAATGAAAATAGAGACGACGACTATTTAAAAAAAGAGATATGCTTGCGAAAAGATATAAAAGAGAGTTGCCTATAAGCAGGCAGTAAAGAGAGATGTCTGTAAAAAAGAGACGAAAAGGAAAGATGATATAAAAACAATAACAAGAGCCAATGCTGAAAGTTAAGCAAACCGATATTTTTCAGTACGAATATAAAGGAGACCCCAACAATAAAAAAGAGATATGCAACAACAGAATCGAGAGATGTCTGTAAAGAAGACGAAAAAGAGAGATGTCAATAACAAAAGAAAACACAGATACCAACAAAGGATGAAAAGAGAGAAGACTGATTACATAAAAGAAGAGATACCTGTATCAAGAAAAGAGAGATGCCTATAATAAAAACAAACTAAGAGGGATGCTCATAAAATGACAACAAAAGATATCTGTAAAAGAAAGGAAAAGAGAGTGTCTATAACAAGATAAAAAAAGAGAGAGCCGATTGACTATAAAGAAGAGTGATGCCTGTTACAAAAATGCGAGATGCCTGTAAAAAAGAAAGTCAAGAGATATGTATGTAAAAAGAAAGGAAATACAGATATCAACAACGGAATGACGACGTAAATAAAATTAGAGATGCCTGCAGAAAGATAGAAAAAGAGAGATCTGTAAAAGAGACAAAAAAGGAGAGATGACAATATATTTACCACCCCTCCACGCAAATGTGTGAATTCAGAGTTTTCCTTTCCCTAGACCGGTTGCCATACCAAAGTAAAGAGTCTATTATAAGATAGAAACCTGAGTGGAGAGAGAGTGAGAGAGAGAGAGAGAGAGAGAGAGAGAGAGAGAGAGAGAGAGAGAGAGAGGGGGGAAGAGATAGAGGAGAGAGAGAGAGAGGAAAAGAGTAAAGCATATCGAAAAAGATTATTAGAGAAAAAAGGAGAGGAAGGACTTGGGAGAGGTGGTACATAGATAATTAATATTATAAGATAGATAAACTGAGTGGGAGAGAGAGAGAGAGAGAGAGAGAGAGAGGGGGGGAGATAGAGGAGAGAGGAAAAGAGTAAAGCATATTGAAAAAGACTATTAGAGAAAAAAAAAGGAGAGGAAGGACTTGGGAGAAGTGGTAGGTAAGATTGTTAAAATATATAATGATAGATAAACTGAGTGGGTAGCGCTCTATGAAAATGCAGACAGCTTCGTCCACGGTTTGACCCTGGCCTACGGTGTCCGTTTCCCGCGACTCTAACCATCAACCACATCCAACCCCACATAAAGACAAGAGCCAATGCTTAGAGATAAGTAGGCCGATAATTTCTGTTGGGATAATACATAAAGCAAAAGCGAAAACAGGTGTGGGATAGAGTATTACTAAGGAAGTCTAAAGAGAAGACAGATAGAAAAAACGATGCAAAGAGAATGACTAGGGAAACAAAAAAGAAATATGGGATTTGGAAAGAAACTAAAAGAGAAATAAAGAAGACGATGATGGCGAGCGAAGAGTAGAATGGAAAAAAAAACACAAAAAACTGTAACAAATAGTAATTATCGTCAGGCGAAAACATTTAAAACTGTAGTTGTTTCCAATGGTCGGCCAATACATAAGTGTTTTTTGCTGGAGAAGGTGTTTTGTTGTCATGTTCTGGAGAAGATAAAATACTCTCTGCGTCTTTTGACGGACAGAGAAAAGAAAAGAAAGAAAGAAAGGAGAGAGAGAGAGAGAGAGAGAGAGAGAGAGAGAGAGAGAAGAGAGAGAGGAGAGAAGAGAAACAAAGATAACATATTTGGGTAGTATCTCTATGTGCCATTCTGACCCTCCAGCACCCACACGTCGTTGTCCAGATGGTGTACATTATTATGTTTTCCCCCTCGCTGAAATGTAAACAGGTGTTTTAAAATGGGCATTGGAAACATAGTAGGAGGTTCTACAACCTGGATACTGTCGCCTCTGGAATGTGTCGAATATAGACAAAACGGAGACAACGTCATAGGACAGAACATACGTGATATGGTCTGGACGGGCTGGGCATCAGGGTGTTCGATCATTAGTCATACAGAGCGATTATGAGTTATTATAATGCTTGTTAGTAGTTTTTACCTCTAGATTTATTTCGCGTTTCTCATGTCTTACAAGATACTTCTATTTCCTTTCATTCTTTTTACTCTCTTTCGGTTATTCCAGTTCATACCTCTTATCTTTCTCTTTCTTTCTTTCTTAATTTTGTACTTTTCAACTTCATCATGAGAATATAAAGTCTCATCAGGTCTCAAGGACTCTGTTTTGAAATATTTTAGTATATAAGGTGAGCTGGAACCGCCCTTAAACTTATAGACTCGGCGTGGTCGCGTGGATTAGAACCAGCCAATGCCAAAAGATCGAATACCTGGTTAGCTAACTATTTAATCGCCGGCCTGGGTAAGCCGTTCATATTGCATATATTCCGCCATTGACGACGGACTTGCAGCCGAGTACTTTTCAACCAAGAATTCAACCAACCACTAAGGAACACAAGGAACAAACCAAGGATTCTACCACAATACTAAGGGACACCAAGTAACAACCAAAGGATCTACCAACGCAAGGAACACCAAGGATCACCCCAAAAGAATTCTACCAACACTAAGAGACACAAAGGAACACCAAGGATCTGCCCAACACTAAGAGCACCGAGGAACAACCAAGAATTCTAAACCACACTAAGGACACCAAGGAACAACCAAAGGAATTTCTGCCCAACACTAAGAGACAGCCGAGGAAACAACCAAAGAATTCTACGCAACACTAGAGACAGCAAGGAACAACCAAAGGATTCTGCCCAAACCTAAGGGACACCGAGGAACAACCAAAAGAATTCTACCCACACTAAGGGACACCAAGGAACAACCAAAGGAATTCTGCCAAACTAAGGAACCACCAAGGAAAACCAAAGGATTCTGCCAACACTAAGGACACCAAGGAAACCAAAGGATTTATCAACACTAAGGGACACTGAGGAACAACGCAAAGGATTTCTACCCAACACTAACGGACAACCAAGGAACAACCAAAGGATTCGCCCAACACTAAGAGACACCAAGGAACAACCAAAGATTCTAACCCAACACTAAAGAGACACTGAGGAACAACCAAAGGATCTGCCCAACACTAAGGAAACCAGGAACAACCAAGATTCTATCAAACACTAAGAGACACCGGGAACCAACCAAAGAATTCTAAACCCCAACACTAAGGGACCCAAGGACAACCAGGAATTCTATCAAACACTAAGAGACACCGAGGAACACAAGAATTCTACCAACACTAAGAGACCACCACAGGAACAACAAAGAATCTAAACCCAACACTAAGAGACACCAAGGAACCGCACAAAGAATTCTACCCAACACTAAGAGAAACCAAGGAACACCAAAGAATTCTACCCAACAAGGACACCAGGAACAACCAAAGATCTGCCAACACTAAGAACACCAAGGACAACCAAGAATTTACAACACTAAGAGACCCCAAGACAAACCAAAAAGAATTCTGGCCCAACACTAAGGAACACCAAGGAACAACCAAAGGATTCTATCAACACTAAGAGACCACCGAGGAAAAACCAAAGAATTCTACCCACACTAAGGGACACCAGAACAACCAGGATTCTGCCCAATCACTAAGAGAGCACCAAGGAACAACCAAAGAATTCTACCCAAACTAAGAGACACCAAGGACAACCAAAGGATTCTGCCCAACACTAAGAACACCAGGAACAACAAAGGATTCTTATCAAACCTAGAGACACCGGGAACAACCAAAGATTCTACCCAACAAATAAGGGACACCAAGGAAAACCAAAGGATTCGCCAACACTAAGAGACACCAAGAACAACCAAGAATTCTACGCCACACTAAGAGACACCAAGAACAACCAAAGAATTCTAACCAACACTAAGAGACACCGAGGAACAACCAAAGAATTCTACCCAAATCATAAGGGACACCAAGGAACAACAAAGGATTCTGCCAACACTAAAGAGACACCAAGGAACAACCAAAGAAATTCTATCCCCACTAAGGACACAGGAAAACCAAAGATTCTAGCCCAACACTAAGAGACACCAAGGAACAACGCCAGAATTCTACCAACACTAAGAGACACGCGAGGAACAACCAAAGAATTCTACCAACACTAAGGAACACCAAAGGAACAAGGCCCAAAGGATTGCCCAACACTAAGGAACACCAAAGGACACCAAAAGGATTCTACAACAAAAGCTAAGGGACACCAACGGACAACAAACTATTCTTCACTTAGGATCAGTCTCTACTTAACTCAGGGATCTCCACAAGTGCTTTCATCTGAAGCCTAAAAATGGCCCAAAAAAATCGCAAGAACTCTTACTAAGTATCCTGTTTGATCTTACCAAAACTCTGGTCTGCATGGTCTCACATTCTTTCTCGGATCCCCAAGTTGCGGCAGTCTCTTTTCTGGGCATTTAAGAACCGTTCCAAGTGCCCTTCTTCGTCTTGTATCCTCTTTTCTATTTTCTTATATAAGAGGATGGACAAAAATGATCAGAAAAATAGGAATATCTGTTTTATATAATTTATCTTTTATTGTTCACAGCTTACTTGTTTCAACCTTAGGTCATCTTCAGAAGGAAAAAGTTTTTTTGTGAAAAATGTTTAGAAGTTTTAAGTTCTCAAAAGCAATTAATCCACCACAAAAGAAGAGCAGAAAATATACTGGCAAAGTTGGCATATCCATCTGATGAATGAAAATAATCGTTAGATTATCGGGTTACTAATTTATCTTATATTCCTCTGTTGTGAAAGCACTTGACTTGTGAGGGTTTTTTCCATTAGGTTTGTGGTTCGTTTCAAACTTAGATCTAAGTGACACATGGCTGTTGTATTAATGACATCCGCATTTCATTACCAGTCCGGGTAATTAGGCTTCATATTAAATCTAAATGATTTAGTATTTAAATATATGATTTGTATTTAGATATATAGGTGTTAATAACACCCACAATTTCCTTACCATGCCGGATAATTAGTCTTCATACTAAATCTAATGATTTATAGAGTTTTAATTTTTTATCCATTCATCTTCCCGCCTTTTGATTACTGATTTCATTGATGATGTTTTTTCTTTTCAAATTCTTTCTGTGATGGTGAATGTACTTCTCTCTTAAATCTGATTATTTGAGCGGAACTGTTGTGGCTACAAGTATTACTTGTTTGTGATTTATAGATTGGTTTGTCAATAGTTGTTTAGTTTAAAAATTAATGGACATTCTGACTTTCCAACATATTGTTTTTTGGTGGGGTATACATTCCAAGAAATACATTGTAATGTTTTCCTCTGCAATTTGATTCGCAGTAAACGTTTATGTTGAAGGTAGGATTAATTGGTTATATTTACGTGTCGCGTAGGTTTTTCATGGTTGAAACAATATATATATATATAATATATTAATATAAATAAATATATATATATTATATATTTATATATATATATATGGGAGAAATATGAGGAGGTTAAATCCGACAATATGTGGAGAAAAGATCACACAAACATACCAGCCACACATTCAAGTGAAATTATAGACAATACACCAGAAAGATAGATACTAACTTAATAAAAAATAGATAGATAGATAGATAGAGCAAGAAAGATAAAAAAATAAATGACAGACCACAGATAAAGAATAACCTATCAAGAGATGATAAGACTGATGGATTGATAGACATGAACACATTCAAGCTAAATAGATAGATAGATAGACAGGCGGATAGATAGACATACAGATAGATGTTAACAGACAAAAAGAACTCACACATAACAACTAATGACATTTCCAGTTTCCGAACAACCATATATATAAAAGACGATTAAAACAGACATACACACATACACATACTCATTCATCTTGAAACCACACCCATCATCCAACAATTCTGGACCAACACCTGCATTACCATATAACACTCCCCATCTAGAGAGAAGAAACCGTATGCAACGTTTCGTCATTTAGAACTTCTTCAGGACTCGACAATAAACACCAGTTTCCATAACTCCCCGTGTTTGTCCTACTTTTCTCCCATATTGTCGATTAACTCCCTCATATTTCTCCATAATATATATATATATATATATATATATATAGTATATAAAATGTTGTTCTGGTTCCAACGGGAGAAATGTAATATTTCATAAAAAAAGAATGTCCGCAAAATGTATCGTTCTCAGAAAAAATGTTTTATTCTTTTTATTTCACATACGCAACACGTGTTTCAGATATTCTGGTATCTTCTCAGGCTTTGTCAATACATATATTGATATACATATATATATATACACATACACATATATATATTACATAGTTATGCGTGTTTTCTGTAATTTTTCTGTTATATATAATATATATATATATATATTTTATTATATATATATAACAAAAACATATTACCAGTAAAATAGAACACCAGTATAAATGGAAATTACAAAGTTAAAATCGTTTTGTGTAATTCACCGACGATGGCCAGTGAAGGGCTGAAAGTACTTGGGAATTAAATCAGCTATGGCAAATTCATCAAGCGATTCCAGTCGGATATTGTATCATCCATCATGCAGTCGATTGCACGTATATTTTTTGCGAATGACGGTTTAAAAATACTCCGTGCAATTCGACTGTCAATTAATCAATATCTTGACTAATCCAGTGGATTTTACCCTGAAGATCCTTATGGTGAAACTCGAGAAAGTTGTTACTGTGTCTTTTATAATAAATTTGCTCTACTCACGTATTGAGCACTTTATAATTTTATATTGCTGTCTTATCATTGTGAAACTTGTATCAACTAATCATTGTGACCATTTTCCCCGTAAGTCACCTTTTTCCACAATACCTATATATATTATTGGAGGATCTGTGCTTAATTGAAGTCATACCTATTTGAAAAAATTAGTTAATAATTAATGAATTTAGGCGGGCATATATGTTTTAAATGTAAGGCTAAAAAAAATCAGAAAATGTCAATCACCCTGAATGTAGCATTTCGACCTATTAGGTCTCATCAGCTTGAGAAGTCATACCTAATTTTAAAATTATTAGTTAATAATTAATGAATTTAGGCGGGCATATATGTTCAATATGTAAGGCTTAACATAATCGAGAAAATATCATCCCTGAATGTCGACTATAGGGTCTCATCAGCCGTTAGTTGGCAGTGAGTTCGAGTCACATAGCAGTTCTCCCATGTTAGCTTACATTTGAACATATATTGCCGCCTAAATTCATTAATTTTAAACTAAATTAATTTTTAAAAATTAGGTATGACTTCAAGCTGATGAGACCTAATAGGTCGAATGTACATTCAGGGATTGACATTTTTCGCAATTTTTTTAGCCTTACATTTAAACATATATGCCCCGCCTAAATTCATTAATTATAACTATTTATTTTCAAAAAATTAGGTAGACTTCAATAAGCGCATATCCTCCAATATATATATATAGGTATTTGTGGAAAAAGTGACTTACCGGGGAAAATGGTCACAATGATTAGTTGATACAATTTCACAATGATAAGACAGCAATATAAAATTATAAAGTGCTCATACGTGAGTAGAGCAAATTTATTATAATAATGGTACACAGTAAGCAACTTCTCGAGTTTTCACCATAAGGATCTTCAGGGTTAGAATCCACTGGATTAGTCAAGATATTGATTTAATTGCAGTCGATTGCACGTGAGTTTTTTTAACCGTCATCGCAAAAAATATACGTGCAATCGACTGCAGATGGATGATACAATATCCGACTGGAATCGCTTGATGAATTTGCCAATAGCTGATTTATTCCAAGTACTTTTCAGCCCCTTCACTGGCCATCGTCCGGTGAATTACACAAACGATATAACTTTGTAATTTTCCATTTATACTGGTGTTCTATTTAACTGGTAATATGTTTTTGTTATATATATATATATATAATATATATATATATATATATATATATATACCAGAAATACAGAAACACGCCATAACCTATGTATATATATATGTGTATATGTGTATATATATATATGTATATCAATATATGTATTGATCAAAGCCTGAAGAAGATACCAGAATATCTGAAACACGTGTTTGCGTATGTGAAATAAAAGAATAAAACATTTTTTTCTGAGAACGATACATTTTGCGGACATTCTTTTTTTATGAAATATTACATTTTTCTCCCGTTGGAACCAGAACAACATTTTAATATATATATATATATATATATATATATATATATATGGGAGAAATATGAGGAGGTTAATCCGACAATATGTGGAGAAAAGTAGACAAACACGGGATGTTATGGAACTGGATGTTTATTGTCGAGTCCTGAAGAAGTTCTAAATGACCGAAACGTTGCATACGGTTTCTTCTCTCTAGATGGGGAGTGTTTATATGGTAATGCAGGTGTTGGTCCAGAATGTTGGATGATGGTGTGGGTCAGATGAGTATGTGTATGTGTGTTGTCTTTTTAATCGTCTTTTAATATATGTGTGTTTGGGAACTGGAAATGTCATTAGTTGTATATGTGTGAGTTCTTTTGTCTGTTACAATCTATCTGTATGTCTATCTATCCGCCTGTCTATCTATCTATCTATTTAGCTTGAATGTGTTCATGTCTATCAATCCATCAGTCTTATCTATCTTTGATAGGTTATTCTTTATCTGTGTGCTGTTCATTTATTTTTTATCTTTCTGTCTATCTATCTATCTATCTATTTTTTTTTTATAAGTTAGTATTATCTTTCGTGTATTTGTCTATATAATTTCACTTGAATGTGTGGCTGGTATGTTTGTGTGATTTCTTTTCTCCACATATTTGTCGGATTAACCTCCTCATATTTCTCCATATATATTATATATATATATATATATATAATAAATATATATATATATATATATATATGTTGTCAACCATGAAAACCTACGGACACGTAAAATCACAATTATTCTTACCTTCACATAAACGTTTACTGCGAATCAAATTGCAGAGGAAAACATAACATGTATTTCTTGGAATGTATACCCACCAAAAACAATATGTTGGAAAGTCAGAATGTCCATTTAATTTTAAACTAACAACTATTGACAAACAATCTATAATCACACAAAGTAATACGTGTAGCCAACAGTTCCGCTCAAATGATCAGGATTTTAAGAGAGAAGCTACATTCACCATCACAGAAAAGAATTTGAAAAGAAAAACATCATCATGAAATCAGTAATCAAAAGGCGGGAAGATAATGGATAAACAAATTAAAACTCTATAAATCATTTAGATTTAGTATGAAGACTAATTATCCGGCATGGTAAGGAAATGTGGGTGTTATACCTATATATCTAAATACAAATCATATATTTAAATACTAAATCATTTAGATTTAATATGAAGCCTAATTACCCGGACTGGTAATGAAATGCGGATGTCATTAATACAACAGCCACTGGTCACTTAGATCTAAGTTGAAACGAACCACAAACCTAATGGAAAACCTCACAAGTAAGTGCTTTCACAACAGAGGAATATAAGATAAATTAGTACCCGATAATCTAACGATAGTTTTCATTCATCAGATGGATATGCCACTTTGCCAGTATATTTTCTGTCTCTTCTTTGTGGTGGATTATTGCTTTGAGACTTAAAAACTTTCTAAAACATTTTTCACAAACTTTTTCCTTCTGACGATGACTTAAGGTTGAAACAAGCTGTGAACAATAAAAGATAAATTATAATAAAACAGATATTCCTATTTTTCTGATCATTTTTGTCCATCCTCTTATATAAGAAAATAGAAAAGGAATACAAGACGAAGAAAGGTGCACTTGGAAGGTTCTTAAATGCCCAGAAAAGAGACTGCCGCAACTTGGGATGCCGAGAAAGATGGAGACCATGCAGACCAGGTTTTGGTAAGATCAAACAGGATACTTAGTAGAGTTCTTGCGATTTTTGTGGCCATTTTTAGCTTCAGATGAAAGCACTTGTGGAGATCCCTTGAGTTAAGTAGAGACTGTCCTAGTGAAGAATAGTTTGGTTGTCCGTTGGTGTCCTTAGTGTTGTGTAGAACCTTTGGTGTTTCCTTGGGGTGGTTTTCCTTAGTGTTGGGCAGAATCCTTTGGTTGTTCCTTGGTGTTCCTTAGTGTTGGGTAGAATTCTTTGGTGTTTCTCGTGTCTCTTAGTGTTGGGTAGAAATTCTTTGGTTGTTTCCTTGTGTCTCTTAGTGTTGGGTAGAATTCTTTGGTTGTTCTTGGTGTCCCTTAGTGTTGGGTAGAATTCTTTGTTGTTCCTTGGTGTCTCTTAGTGTTGGGGCAGAATCCTTGGTTGTTCATGGTGTCCCTTAGTGTTGGGTAGAAATCTTTGGTTGTTCTCGGTGTCTCTTAGTGTTGGGTAGAATTCTTTGGTTGTTCCTTGGTGTCTCTTAGTGTTGGGTAGAATTCTTTGGTTGTTCCTTGGTGTCTCTTAGTGTTGGGCAGAATCCTTTGGTTGTTCCTTGGTGTCCCTTAGTGTTGGGTAGAATTCTTTGGTTGTTCCTCGGTGTCTCTTAGTGTTTGATAGAATCCTTTGGTTTGTTCCTTGTGTTCCTTAGTGTTGGGCAGAATCCTTTGGTTGTTCCTTGGTGTCTCTTAGTGTTGGGTAGAATTCTTTGGTTGTTCCTTGGTGTCTCTTAGTGTTGGGCGAATCCTTTGGTTGTTCCTTGGTGTCCCTTAGTGTTGGGTAGAATTTTTGGTTGTTCCTCGTGTCTCTTAGTGTTTGATAGAATCCTTTGTTGTTCTTGGTGTTTCCTTAGTGTTGGGCAGAATTCTTTGGTTGTTCCTTGGTGTCTCTTAGTGTTGGGTAGAATTCTTGGTTTTCCTTGGTGTCTCTTAGTGTTGGGCAGAATCCTTTGGTTGTTCCTTGTGTCCCTTAGTGTTTGGGTAGAATTCTTTGGTTGTTCCTTGTGTCTCTTAGTGTTGGGGTAGATCTTTGTTGTCCTTGGTGTCTCTTAGTGTTGGGTAGAATTCTTGGTTGTTCCTTGTGTCTCTTAGTGTTGGGTAGAATTCTTTGGTTGTTCCTCGGTGTCTCTTAGTGTTTGATAGAATCCTTTGGTTGTTCCTTGGTGTCCCTTAGTGTTGGGTAGAATTCCTTTGGTTGTTCTCGTGTCTCTTAGTGTTTGATAGAATCCTTTGGTTGTTCCTTGGTGTTCCTTAGTGTTGGGCAGAATCCTTTGGTTGTTCCTCAGTGTCTCTTAGTGTTGGTAGAATTCTTTGGTTGTTCCTTGGTGTCTCTTAGTGTTGGCAGATCCTTGGTTTGTTCCTTGGTGTCCTTAGTGTTGGGTAAGAATCCTTTGTTGTTCCTCAGTGTCTTAGTGTTTGATAGAATCCTTTGGTTGTTCCTTGGTGTTCCTTAGTGTTGGGCAGAATCCTTTGGTTGTTCCTTGGTGTTCCTTAGTGTTGGGGCAGAATCCTTTGGTTGTTGCCTTGTGTTCTCTTAGTGGTTGGGTAGAATTCTTTGTTGTTCCTCGGTGTCCTTAGTGTTGGGCAGATCCTTTGTTGTTCTTGGTGTCTCTTAGTGTTGGTAGAATTCTTTGGTTGTTCCTCGGTGTCCTTAGTGTTGGGCAGAATCCTTGTGGTTGTTCTTGGTGTCCCTTAGTGTTGGGTAGAATTCTTTGGTTGTTCCTCGGTGTCTCTAGTGTTGGCAGAATCCTTTAGTTGTTCCTTTGTGTTCTTAGTGTTGGGTAGAATTCTTTGGTTGATTCCTTGGTGTTCCTTGACGTTGGTAGAATCCTTTGGTTGTTACTTGTGTCCCTTAGTATTGTGTAGAATTCCTTTGGTTGTTTACTTGTGTTCCTTAGTGTTGGTTGAATTCTTTGGTTGACCAGTACTCGGCTGGGCAAGTCCGTTCGTCAATTGCGAATATATGCCAATGAACGGCTTTCCCAGGCCGGCGATTAAATAGTTAGCTAACCAAGGTATTCGATCTGTTGATTGGCTGGTCTAATCCACGCGACCACGCCGAGTCTATAAGTTTAAGTGGCGGTTTCCAGCTCACCTTATACTAAAATATTCAAACAAGAGTCCTTGAGACCTGATGAGACTTTATATCTCTCATGATGAAGTGAAAAGTACAAATTAAGAAAGAAAGAAGAAAGAAAGAATGAAATGAAAGAAAAGAAAGAAGAATGAAGAAAGAAGAAGTAATGAAAGATGGAGGTATGAACAAATAAGGAACACACAAATAAAATACTAAAGTAAAAAAACTCTCAAGGAATAAAATAATAATATAATGTAAAATTGTATGACCTAATTTGATTCGAACTTGCGCCCACGTCAACCATCACGTATGTCTCTGTCTATGACGTGTCTCCGTTTTTGCTATATTCGACACATTCCGAGGCGACAGTATCCAGGTTGTAGAACCTCCTACATATGTTTCCAATGCCCATTTAAAACGACCTGTTTACATTTCAGCGAGGGGGAAAAACATAATAATGTACACCATCTGGACAACGACGTGTGGGGGTGCTGGAGGGTCAGAATGGCACATAGAG
>JALAJA010000723.1:0-24716 GCA_023376005.1 Doryteuthis pealeii
CGGTTTCGATTTCTTCAGAGGGAATCGTTAGTATACATCGCTTGATGAGACTTATAAAGTTGAAAGTGTGTACGATGTTCTACACACGAGTAATCTTGCGAAATTCACTTGTCTTATTATCTGCTATAAATTATCAAATTTATGCGATATCGCATTGTAATGCCTTCAGCCAAAAATTTAAATTTTAATTATATTATATATATATTACTAAATGAACACAGAACATCTGTTACTAAACAGCAATAAATATATTGACAAGGCGGTCATGCTGCTACAACTGCTAGTTCTATACCGCAGAGCTGTCTTTCATATTGTTTGGAGGACAATATTTGAACATGTCTAAGTCGTCCATCCAGGAGGATGCCGAGAAGTTTTTTTGCATGCCTGGCAACCTGCAATGAATGCACATATCAAGCCCCACTCTGTCATACCTTGAACGAACCATGAGTTGTGCGTATCCGCCAAGAAAACAGTTTCTGCCAGGCGTATGGGTGCAAAATGCTGTATAAAAGGTGATTTTATACAGGCAAAGTTGGACTTCTTTTCCTCACTTAGTTGCTGGTACACCCGCATAGTACCACCTGATAGCGCATCAGAACCACCATTTAAAATCGCTTCATTCTGCTAAGCTGAATATAAAGCTTTGGGGGGTGACAGTAGTCTGCTTTTAGCTACCACAACAATGGAGGTTGCGAGTCAGTCTCTGTAGTCACCTGCAAAAATGGTTTCTAACAAGTAGTTTATATCATCAGCTAATTTATGATTTTATATTAGGTAAATCAATAATGTAATTAAAACAACAAAGTTCTCAATCCTGATGAACACTGGGGAGTATATTACTGTGTTTCAGAATAATTGTATCAAGTTTTATTTTTACAGTCTGTCAAAAACATCTTACAATATTTTCCTTTTTTTTTTTTTTTCCTTTTTTTTAAAGAAATACTCACATTTTTCCTTTTTAGCTAGTAAAGTGGTGCTAAATTATCAAATAATTTATTTCATGTATTATAGATGTTTAGTTCAAGGTACGGATTAATAAATAGTCAAGTCAGGTTGAAGTTGTGAGTATTACTAGACTGTGGGTGCTTCATATAGTGTAATATTTAGAAAGTTAGGCAAGTAAACTATTGCTAGTGAGTTCGATTCTCACTGAGTATCCCATATTTCTGGGAGGGTCAAGGTCCATATCTAATGACTGAGGTGTCGTTAAAGGCAAATGATAAAATTTAGATATTATCACCACCTTAACATGCATTTATGAGAACCTTACAATAAATTTGACCTCATATCAAAATCTTATCTGCATTGTGGAGTGGGGTTAGATATATAATTGCAGTGTGAAGAAACAACTTTGTTTGACCAAAAGTACAGGTTTTAAAAGACAGTTAAGATAATATTTATTTGAATCCCCCACAATGGCAGTTAAATATAATGTTGGTTAACATAAGTATGTGTGAGTAGAGATAACAAAAGTCTAGTTTTTTAGCTTTGCATTTTGGCACACCACAGGCATTAGAGAATAACCATGACCCTACTTCTTTGAATGCAATGGGGGGTGTAGCTTAGGAAGATGGGTGTTCATGAATTAAACTTAGGGGACGAAAGAAAGATCACATGTCAAATGTTACAAATATTTTATATTCTTAAATTAACAAGGGAGGTAAACTCTTGAGTCAACATACATAGACGGTGCTTATATCAAATAACAATATTTGCTAATATTCAAACTGCTCTATTCATACGGTCGTTTTCAGAATAAATAATATGCTGCCATTTTTTTTTCTTTTAAGTTGAATAGTGATTTATCAAATGATAATTTCATTAATCATTACTTTATAATAGATGCATAGATATGAATGAATAATTGAATGGTTGACTGATCAACAGCTACAACAGAACATAAATAAAAATAAAAAATAGCAAAAGTAGATGTGTTGTTTATAAATCTTAATGTGTATACATCTGATATGCTTTAGATTATAAATCTATAAAGTTAACTAATCTTGTTCACATAATTTGATACTAAAAGATGTATAAATATTTGTAGTCTTTTGTAAACAAGAATTAAGACTATTTTCCAGGTTATCTTTATGTATATCAAGATATAATAAATGAAGATGTGTATGCACTCATGAAAAGGGTTTCTGTGTATTCCAATAGATTTATAATAAGATAGAAAAAAAAATAGAATTAAAAATTTATATAATATCCAAACTAAAAGTATACTAATTCTAAGAGAATAATGGTTAAAATATAATATTAATTATTTCCTTTACATATTCAAGTTGACATACAAAGTATTTTAGTTTTGTGGTAATTTTTATTGTTCATTTAACAAGTTTGTTAATTTTGTGTGCTGTGTGTGTGTATGTACATTTTGCTGAATTGGGGGACCAAAACAAAAATGTATATCACTGACAAAACAAGTGTCCTCATTTTAGTTGAAATAGTTACAATATTTTTGATTCTTAGATCTCTGGTCATCTTCAGGTACTTTTGTTTTTGTTTTTTTCTCTAACCATCTTTCTTTTACCATTTTGAAATTTGTACTATTCTGAATTTCTCAGGTGAGGTATCATCATTTATTATTATTATACAGTATTTTAATTCAAATTAGAGCTTTCATATTAGATTTTATAGTTACAATGTTTCATCATTGTACTCCCTGACCTTGTTCAGTTTTGAATAAATTAGTGGATAATAATTCTTATGTTTAGAAATTCAGAGATAATTTGAAATTAAAATTGTAATCCAAATAGTAAAGTTTAATTGATTTAGGTCAAATGACTAATTTAAGTAAGATAGTCATCACTTGAGGATGTATAATAATGAAAGTCACGCAAAATGGTATATTATGACTGAATCAGCTTATTTCGGAAATTCCACAATATATTTATTGCATTTTTATAACAGATGTTGAAGTAGTTCATGTTTTAGTTATATATATATATATATATATATTTAATATTAATGATATATATATATAATTATATATTGATATATACACAATTTAAAATAGTCTTTTTACAAGTTTATCATCTGATGAAAGAAATCTATAAAGTCACACATATGTTGTCTCCCTTGGATCAGTTTCACTATAATACTAAAGAATCTAATTAAACCGGAGTAAATTATATTGAATAATCTTGAGTAAAGCTTATTACTTTTTTCATATTTTATTTATTATTTTTAGAAGTTTATAGTCTTCATTATCTGCTTCAATTTTAATTTTGTTATATTTATACTTAATATTTTGCAATGGCTGAGCCATAAACCATTTGTTTGTAAATTTAAATCTTTAAGTTTCATTTCTATGTCCTTGAATGGCATAAATGAATTTTTTCTATCTAATAATCCTTAATGAATTAAGCTGGTAGCAATAAATTCAATGTATTTTTGGAAAATTTAAAGATACTGAAATGTTGCACATACTTTTGATTCTGAGTATCTATGATATGATTAATGGACTTATAAGTATCATATAATTTGTGAAGTAGTGTCTGTATACTTTGGAGAGTCAGAAAGTGTTGTGCATAGCTAGGTCCAAATTTAATATATATATTTATATATATATATATATATATATATATATATACATACATAAGATTAACAAGTGATAAGACAAACAGGAAAATATTTATTTTGTGGTTGTTTATCTTCTTTTTAATTCTCAACTAGTTTTTGACTTTAAAGAGAAAAAGATATATATATATATTATGTCTGTGGAGTGGCATATTGTCACTATCAGCCAACAGTAGGGAGTCCATCCCTTTTCACTTAGATTTAGAAAAAGGGAGTTGTTTTTGATTTTTTTTTTTTTTTTTTTTTTTTTTTGCTGAGGTGGAGCACAACATCTAACATGGAATATTGTCAAGATATTGAACATTAATAGTTTTCAAATTAAATATACAGCGTAACATCAAAATAATCTGAATTTTTTTTCAATTTATTTGCTTTCTTTTATCTATAATTTTGTTGTCAATTTTGTTAGAAACTAAGACTCTGCATCAAAACATACATACATTATACATATATGTAGTAGAGATATGTGGAACATATATTTATATATATATATATTATTCTGCCAATTGTATGGAAAATGGCTCTGGCAATGAAAATATTTATTGTAAAAAATGTTTTTTAATCTTCAAATTCAGTTCAAGTATTTTAATTATACATTTATGTTATCTGAGGAACAAAACATATTTGAAGTTCAAGTAAATACAAACAAAAAATTGACAAAAGAGAAATTCCATTCAAATGATTTGAAATTGAAATGTTGTATTTATTCAATTGGTGCCATTATCTTTGTTTTATAGTACAATGTTTTTTCACACATTGTACTCTTTGACCTTTTTTTCAAGTTTGAACCAATCAGTGGATACTAAGGATACTTCCTTATCTTAAGAAATTCAGAGATTTGAAATTAAAATTATTATAATCCAAATAGTCATTTGACCTAAAATCAATCATTTACTAATTTTAAGTAGACTGTTTATAAACCCTTCACATGATGATTAAGAACATTTACATAACTTGTCTAGTGTTATTTTCGCAGCATGAATTTCTGAAAATTCAACCAATAATATTTATTACAATCTAGTACAAGATGTTTAAGTAGTTCATGTTTTAGTAATCTAACTATATCATATACACTTAAATATATTGTGGAAATGGAAAATCCAAATTTCATCCATATTTCAAGTAGAACCTAATAACATAATCAGTTACATAAAATGAAGAATTTTAAGGCATGTCAATTAAATTTCTGGATTTTTTAACATAATATTTTTTTAAGGACAATAGTTTTTTTTGTTAAGATAGAGACAAATAATACGCAACATTGGTAATCTCAGAATTAGAGAAAGTTTATTAATAGCTAAATTAGGTCCTAGTATAACAATAGGTTAGAATTAAACCACTGAATATATAATTAATTAAAATACATGTTCCATATATATATAGTATATATAGTATGTATATTTTACACATATACTATATACATATAACAATAAAATAAAGATAAATAAATACATAAATATATAAATAGATGAAAATAATAAAATTGAAATTGAATGAACAACGGCTATTATGACTATCACGACCTTCCGCGTGGGGCGTTAAAAAAAAAAAAAAAGATGCACGAGACAGACCGTGTTTATAACATTAAAAAAAAAAAAAATAAATAAATGAAATAACGACACAAAAAAACGCATCCATTTCTTGAAAACCATCTCTGAAGATAAAGTTTACTTTGAAATAGATAAGACTAAAACATCTTTTGTTTTTATTTATATGCATTGTAATTGCCTCCAATCATAATATATAATAACATTTTTTTTTTTTTTAGTTTGTTGTACCTTTGAATCTTCTTAATGATTGAAAAAGTATATATTTTCAGTTTAGCTCAGCCAGTAGAGCATTCATCCTGAGAACCACTAGGTTCTGGGTTCAATACTGACCTTACCAATTCAGCACATGATTAGCACAGCTTGGATCTGTGCAAGTAAAGTGGGGAGCTGATGATAGTGTGGTGCTCAACATCAGGCATAAAATAATCTCCCTGGTTTAAAACGCTAGTGAAAGGAGATAGACTCCTTGCTGTCCAGTTGTACTAACAATAGACACCCACCTTTTTTTTTTTTTTTTTTTTTTTTTGTTCTCCACAAAAAATCTTTAAGTACTTATATTTCCTTTTAAGTCCACCAAATGACACCTGTTGTTTCTTAAACGATGACCTGATTGATGACAAAAGAAAATATTCAGGTGTTCCGATTATCAGATATTGATGAGTGCACTGAGAAGTGTAGGCAATATTTATTATTTAAAATCTTTAACATCTTTCAAAAATGTTTCTTCTGGTACATCATATATTACATGGACACTAAAACCAGGGTTCAGTAAGAATTATATTTCTCAAAAAAATTTAATAATTTTCAGATGAAGGTTAGTTTTAGTGTTTGAAATTCTGAGATGGAAATAAATATCTTTACAATACAATTACCTATAGTCATTCTGATCCCTATCAATCCTTATTTTAACTTTTTAAAAAAATAAAAAAAATAAAGAAAAAATAAACTTTTAAAAAAACGCACTCCAGGCAGTGTAAAAATAATGAGATATTAAATAAAATAAAACGTTTAATATTTTTTAAAATTAAATTTACTTACTTAAAAGTATCATTCACTCCCACTGAGATATTTGTTTTATTTATGGCAGTAAGGACCTCCAAAATGTTTCTAAAAATTTCTGATTTAATTATTCAGACTTTTCTTTATGAAAAATTTTAAAATCTTACGAGTAAAATATATTTTGTTCAGATATCATAAAATTAAATAAGGAGCAGGGACGAACCTAGTAAAAAAATATTTTTCCCAATTATATTTAAACAAATTCATTGTAAAGGTAAATAAGTATAAATTTTCATAAAATTTTGACTCTTAATTGATTTTTCATAGAATTTTTTTTTAAAATTACAGTGATGTAAGCAGTGACATAGTTCAGTTACAGACAAAAAGAGACCTGAATCCTTTAATTAAATAGGTGAAATTCTAAAAAGAAACATCTTTTATAAGCATGAACCATAAATGTGCAACAAAAAGAAATTTAAGAACTCAGCTTGGAAAAAATATAGAATCTTAAACAACCTTTTTTTTTTTTAAATAATATTCAAACAATTTTCACCACAATAGTTTTTTATTCACTCATGTCTGTTAGACTAAATAGCTTATTGCTTGATGATAGGAAGATTATATTTCATCCTCTTCACTATCTTGGTTTATGATTTCTTACTGAAATTTAATACAGAATTGAAATATTTATGGAACCTTAATACTCTTCTGTCCAAGCAAATTGGGTCAAATAGAAAACATTAATCTCCTCCAGAATGTTACACAGTTTCCAAATCTGGAACAGTGAGAGTAAAAGTGTTAATCTATTATTAATGGAGATTTGCTTCCAAGTTTTTGTCTGAAACAAAAATTACATCACTGCTTACATCACTATATCCGAAATCGTCATAACATAGAATTAAAGATTTTTTCAAAATTAATTTTTTCATCGTCATAACATAGAATCAAAGATTTTTTACCCAAAATCGTCATAACATAGAATAAATACACTCAAAATTTGAACTTGCAACTTAGACAGTCCTCATTGTTTTTTAAACAAGTTTAATAAATACATTACTGGTATTTATATATCTATATATAAGTCGTCAGGGCAGCTTAGTCAGTATCAGCCAATCAGCGAGGGAGTCTATCCCCTTTTCACTGCGCTAGACCAAGGAGATTGTTTTTGCATCTGAGGTGGAGCGCCACACCTACCATAAGCTCCTTACTTTACGGCACCATATCCCTGTTGCTACTCCATACGCTGAGTTGGGCGAGGACCGGTAATCAAACTAGGAACCTTGGTGGTTTCTAGCCTAAACGCTCTAACCGACTGAGCTATGTTTTATTTTTTTAATCCTTTAATGAATTGATATTTTACTTACTTAGGGTACAAACTCACTGACATTTAATTTTTTTACTCCCACCCCTCAGGCAATGTTTCAAAATCTATTTTTACCTTCGCCTGGAGGGCGTTTTTTTTATTTTGTATAGTATATTGCTAATGAATAATAAAATTGTTGTACAAATATCTGTTAACTTATTATTGTTAACAATCATAGTAATGCTAAATCATTACATTAGCTAGAAATCCCACTTGACAAACTAATATTTTCCTAATATTTTTACAAGATCATAAAACTATTTTATTTGAAATTCTAAAACAACAGCTCTCATAGCTTGTGGTAAAAGCAGCTGCTATATTACCTCTAATATGCACTTTTTGTTGTTTTAAAATGACTATTCAAGAGATTTGGACCTCCCATAATAATAGTGGTAAATCACTGATATGCTTCCATTGTAACTATATAATAATAAGTAAAAAGTAAAGTCTTCAGTAACAGCCCAGACATACGAGGGAGTCTATTCCTTTTTCACTAGCACTAGACAAGGAGATTGTTTTGCATCTGAGGCAGAGGCACTGCACCAATCAGCTCCTCACTGTTACCACAAATGATCTCTTGTGCCTACTCATACGCTGATTTTGGTGAGGGCTTGGTATCAAACTCAGAATCTTGCAGTTCTAGCTGAATACTCTACCGACATGAGCTAAAACTACAGTAATCATTTTATTTGCTCAAATGATTTTTAAATAAATAAAAAATTAAAAAATTTAAAAATAAAAAAGAATAAAAACACAAACACAAAGAAACAATGATTAACTGCAACCATAATCTGATAACTGCTCCAGATAAGATCTAATATATCTGTCTATATCATTATAACTTTTATGAATAAACTCTCAATTTCTCCTAAAGAACAAATCCTTTTTTTAATAAAAAAGATTTTTATGTCCAATCTTATGTTGTCTACCATACATTAGATGCAGTAGATTAATTATCAATTCATAAAATTAAATTAAATAACCTTTTAAATTTTTAAATCAGGTATCATACTTATTCTTTGAACATAATACTAATATCATCTTGAATATAGCAAAATCCAACTGAGTCAAGTTAATTCAAAATTAAGCTGTACTCCTCGCCTAACTTTGTTTTCTTTAAAAAAATTCATTATGGCAGCTTCCACCGTTTATGGCAGTCAGCCATATGTTGATCGGCACCTCACACGTGCCACATAATACTCTCTGATATTTTTGTCGAATAAACCTTGGATAAAATATCTCCGAGTCCCTAGTCTATTCATTCTGACAATTTATTCAACAAAATAATCACAAAACCATGTTTGGACCTGTATCAAGTTTTGGGATATAAACCTAAGTGTGCTAGAATATCGATGCCAAATTGCAAACGCCGGCGCCACATAGAGAATGGCGACATAGGCGTAACCATTTTTACAAATTAATGACTACAAGATAGAATTCCAAAACAAATTACAAGCACTGGTAGTTGTGTAAGCCCAACGGCTTTTGAAATTTATTGAATCCTGCGAGGATATCGAATCGGCACTAAACCGGCTAGACTCAATATTTATTCGAAAAAAACTGAATAAGTCTCACCTTAGTCTTTCAAAAACCTTTGGAAAAACTAATCAATTGACTTGTCCTGTTCCTTGCTTCCATGTGGTATGTGAAGCTTCATTCAGTTTTTTGATAATATTGGTCCTTAGGCCGGTTTAGTGCCGTTCGATATCCTCGCAGGATTCAATAAATTCAAAAGCCGTTGTGCTTACACAACTAACCAGTGCTTGTATTTGTTGGGAATTCTATCTTGTAGTCATTAATTTGTAAAAATGGTACGCTATGTCGCCATTCTCCTTGTGGCGGGGTTGAATTTGATCGATATCTAGCACACTTGGTTTATATCCAAAACTTGATACAGGGGTCCAAACATGGTTTGTTGTTTGATTATTTTGTTGAATAAATTGTCAGAATGAAGCTAGGACTCGGAGATAAGTTTATCCAAGGTTTTATTCGACAAATATCAGAGTATTATGTGGCCGTGTGAGGTGGCGACTCACAATATGGCTGACTGCCATAAACCGGGGAAGTGCCATAAATTAATTTTTTTTAAAGAAAACAAAGTTAGGAGGGTTACACTTAATTTTGATTAACTGACTCCAGTGGATTTTTTGCTATATTCAAGATGATATTAGTATTAATGTTCAAAAGAATAATATGATACCTGTTTAAAATTTAAAAGGTTATTTAATTTAATTTATGAATTTGATATTATCTACTGCATCTAATGTTGGTAGACAACATTTAAGATTGGACATAAAAATCTATTTTATTAAAAGGATTTGTTCTTAGGAAGAAATTGAAGTTTATTCATAAGTTATATATGATATAAGACAGATATATTAGATCTATCTGAGCAGTTATCAGGATTATGGTTGGCAGTTAATCATTTGTTTTCTTTTGTTGTTTGTTGTTTTTATTCTTTTTTTATTTTAATTTTTTTAATTTTTATTTTATTTAAAAATCATTTGAGCAAATAAAATGATACTGTAAGTTTTTAGCTCAGTCGGTAGAAGTATTCAGCTAGGAACTGCAAGATTCTGAGTTTGATACCAGCCCTCACCAAATCAGCGTATGAGTAGCACAGAGATCTTTGTGGTAAATGAGGAGCTGATGGTAGGCAGTGCTCTGCCTCAGATGCCAAACAATCTCCTTGGTCTAGTGCTAGTGAAAAAGGAGATAGACTCCCTCGTTGTCTGGCTGATACCTGAAGACTTTACTTTTTACTTATATTTATAGTACAATGGGAAGCATATCAGTTTTACACTATAATTATGGAAGGTCAAATCTCTTGAATAGTCATTTTAATAACAACAAAAGTGCATATTAGAGGTAATATAAGCAGCTGCTTTACCAACTAAGCTATGAGAGCTGTTGGTTTTAAGAATTTCAAATAAATAGTTTTATGATCTGTAAAAATATTAGGAAAATATTAGTTGGCAATGGGATTTCTAGCTAATGTAATGATTTGGCATTACTATGATTGTTAACAATAATAAGTTAACAGATATTTGTACACATTTTATATTCATTACAAATACTAGTACAAAATAAAAAACGCCCTCCAGGCCGATGTAAAAATAGATTTTTGAAACATTGCCTGAGGGGTGGGAGTAAAAAATTAAATGTCAGTGAGTTTGTACCCTAAGTAAGTAAAATTATCAAATTCATTAAAGGATTAAAAAAATAAAACATAGCTCAGTCGGTAGAGCGTTTGGCTAGAAACCACAAGGTTCCTAGTTTGATACCGGTCCTCGCCAACTCAGCGTATGAGTAGCACAGGGATATGTGTGGTAAAGTAAGGAGCTTATGGTAGGTGTGGCGCTCCACCTCAGATGCAAAAACAATCTCCTTGGTCTAGCGCAAGTGAAAAGGGGATAGACTCCCTCGCTGATTGGCTGATACTGACTAAGCTGCCCTGACGACTTATATATAGATCTATAATACCAGTAATGTATTTATTAAAACTTGTTTTAAAAAACAATGAGGACTGTCTAATGTTGCAAGTTCAAATTTTGAGTGTATTTATTCTATGTTATGACGATTTTGGGTAAAAATCTTTGATTCTATGTTATGACGATTTGAAAAAAATATTGAAAAAATCTTTAATTCTATGTTATGACGATTTCGGATATAGTGATGTAAGCAGTGATGTAATTTTGTTTTCAGACAAAAACTGGAAGCAAATCTCCATTAATAATAGATTACACTTTTACTCTCACTGTTCCAGATTTGGAAACTGTGTAACATTCTGGAGGAGATTAATGTTTCTATTTGACCCAATTTGCTTGGACAGAAGAGTATTAAGGTTCCATAAATATTTCACATATCTGTATTAAATTTCAGTAAGAAATCACTAAACCAAGATAGTGAAGAGGATGAAATATAATCTTCCTATCATCAGCAATAAGCTATTTAGTCTCAAACAGACATGAGTGATAAAACTATTGTGGTGAAAAATTGTTTGAATATATATTTAAAAAAAAAAAAGGTTGTTTAAGATTCATATTTTTTCCAAGCTGAGTTCTTAAATTTCTTTTTGTTGACATTTTATGGTTCATGCTTATAAAAGATGTTTCTTTTTAGAATTTCACTATTAATTAAAGATTCAGTCTCTTTTTGTCTGTAACTGAAACTATGTCACTGCTTACATCACTGTAATTTAAAAAAAAATTCTATGAAAAATCAATTAAGAGTCAAAATTTTTATGAAAATTTATACTTATTTACCTTTACATGAATTTGTTTAAAATATATTGGGAAATATTTTTTTACTAGGTCGTCCCTGCTCCTTATTTAATTTTATGATATCTGAACAAAATATATTTTACTCGTAAGATTTTAAAATTTTTCTATAAAGAAAAGTCTGAATAATTAAATCAGAAATTTTTAGAAACATTTTGGAGGTCCTTACTGCCATAAAATAAAACAAATATCTCAGTGGAGTGAATGATACTTTTAAAGTAAGTAATTAATTTTAAAAAATATTAAACGTTTTATTTTATTTAATATTTCTCATTATTTTTACACTGCCTGGAGTGCGTTTTTTTTAAAATTTATTTTTTCTTTATTTTTTTATTTTTTTAAAAGTTAAAATAAGGATTGATAGGGATCAGAATGACTATAGGTAATTGTATTGTAAAGATATTATTTCCATCTCAGAATTTCAAACACTAAAACTAACCTTCATCTGAAATTATTTAAATTTTTTGAGAAATATAATTCTTACTGAACCCTGTTTTTAGTGTCCATGTAATATATGATGTACCAGAAGAAACATTTTGAAAGATGTTAAAGATTTTAAATAATAAAATTATTGCCTACACTTCTCAGGTGCACTCATCAATATCTGATAATCGAACACCTGAATATTTTCTTTGTTTCATCAATCAGGTCATCAGTTTAAGAAACAACAGGTGTCATTTGGTGGACTTAAAGGAAATATAAGTACTTAAAGATTTTTTGTGGAGAACAAAAAAAAAAAAAAAAAAAAAAAAGGTGGGGTGGTCTATTGTTAGTACCAACTGGACAGCAAAGGAGTCTATCTCCTTTTCACTAGCGTTAAACCAGGGAGATTATTTTATGCCTGATGTTGAGCACCACACCTATCATCAGCTCCCCACTTTACTGCACAGATCCAAGCTGTGCTAATCATGTGCTGAATTGGTAAGGGTCAGTATTGAACCCAGAACCTAGTGGTTCTCAGGTGAATGCTCTACTGGCTGAGCTAAACTGAAAATATATACTTTTTCAATCATTAAAGAGATTCAAAGGTACAACAAACTAAAAAAAAAAAAATGTTATTATATATTAATGATTGGAAGGCAATTACAATGCATATAAAATAAAAACAAAAAGATGTTTTTAGTCTTATCTATTTCAAAGTAAACTTATCTTCAGAGATGGTTTTCAGAAATGGATGCGTTTTTTGTGTCGTTATTTCATTTATTTATTTTTTTTTTTAATGTTATAAACACGTGTCTCGTGGCATCCTTTTTTTTTTTTTAACGCCACGCGGAAGGTCGTGATAGTCATAATAGCCGTTGTTCATTCAATTTCAATTTTATTATTTTCATCTATTTATATATTTATGTATTTATTTATCTTTATTTATTTGTTATATGTATATATATATGTGTAAAATATACATACTATATATACTATATATGGAACATGTATTTTAATTAATTATATATTCAGTGTTTAATTCTAACCTATTGTTTATACTAGGACCTAATTTAGCTATTAATAAACTTTCTCTAATTCTGAGATTACCAATGTTGCGTATTATTGTCTCTATCTTAACAAAAAAACTATTGTCCTTAAAAAAAATATTATGTTAAAATCCAGAAATTTAATTGACATGCCTAAAATTCTTCATTTATGTAACTGATTATGTTATTAGGTTCTACTTGAAAATTGGGATGAAATTTGGATTTTCCATTTCCACAATATATTTAAGTGTATATGATATAGTTAGATTACTAAAACATGAACTACTTAAACATCTGTTACTAGATTGTAATAAATATATTGTTGAATTTTCAGCATGCTGCTGAAAATAACACTAGACAAGTTATGTAAATGTTCTTAATCATCATGTGAAGGTTTATAAACAGTCCTACTTAAATTAGTAAATGATTGATTTAGGTCAAATGACTATTTGGATTATAATAATTTTAATTTCAAATTCTCTGAATTTCTAAGATAAGGAAGTATCCTTAGTATCCACTGATTGGTTCAAACTTGAAAAAGGTCAAAGAGTACAATGTGTGAAAAACATTGTAACTATAACAACCAAGATAATGGCACCAATTTGAATAAATACAACATTTCAATTTCAAATCATTTGAATGGAATTTTTCTTTTTCTAATTTTGTTTGTATTTACTTGAACTTCAAATATGTTTTGTTCCTCAGATAACATAAATGTATAATTAAAATACTGAACTGAATTTGAAGATTTAAAAATTTTTTACATAAATATTTTCATTGCAGCAGCCATTTTCCATACAATGGCAGAATAATATATATATATATATATATATATGTTCCACATATCTCTACTACATATATGTATATGTATGTATGTTTTTGATGCAGAGTCTTTAGTTTTCTAACAAAATTGACAACAAAATATATAGATAAAAGAAAGCAAATAAATTGAAAAAATTCAGATTATTTGATTGTACGCTGTATATTTAATTTGAAAACTATTAATGTTCAATATCTTGACAATATTCCATGTTAGATGTTGTGCTCCACCTCAGCAAAAAAAAAAAAAAAAAAAAAAAAAAAATCCAAAAACAACTCCCTTTTTCTAAATCTAGTGAAAAGGGGATGGACTCCCTTACTGTTTGGCTGATAGTGACAATATGCCACTCCACAGACATATATATATATATATATCTTTTTCTCTTAAAGTCAAAACTAGTTGAGAATTAAAAAAAGAAGATAAACAACACAAAATAAATTCCCTGTTTGTCTTATCACTTGTTAATCTTATGTATGTATATATATAATGTGTGTGTGTATATATAAATATATATATAATATTTGGACCTAGCTATGCACAACACTTTCTGGACTCTTCCAAAGTATACAGACACTACTGTCACAAATTATATGATAACTTATAAGTCCATTAATCATTCATAGATACTCAGAATCAAAAGTGTGTGCAACATTTCAGTATCTTTAAATTTTCCAAAAATACATTGAATTTATTGCTACAGCTTAATTCATTAAGGATTTTATTAGGATAGAAAAAATTCATTTATGCCATTCAAGGACATAGAAATGAAACTTAAAGATTTAAATTTACAAACAAATTGGTTTATGGCTCAGCCATTGCAAAATTTAAGTATAAATATAACAAAATTAAAATGAAGCAGATAATGGAAGACTATAACTTCTAAAATAATAAATAAAATATGAAAAAAGTAATAAGCTTTACTCAAGATTTATTCAATATAACTTAACTCCGGTTTAATTAAGATTCTTTAGTATTTATAGTGAACTGATCCAAGGGGAGACAACTATGTGTGACTTCATAGATTTTCTTTTCATCAAGATGATAAACTTGTAAAAGACTATTTAAAATTGTGTATATATCAATATATATATATATATATATATATATATATATATATATATATATATATATATAAACTAAAACATGAACTACTTCAACATCTGTTATAAAAATGCAATAAATATATTGTGGAATTTCCAGAAATTAAGCTGATCAGTCATAATATACAATTTGCGTGACTTTCATTAGGTTATACATCCCCAAGTGATGACTATCTTACTTAAATTTAGTCATTTGACCTAAATCAATTAAACTTTACTATTTGGATTACAATTTTAATTTCAAATTATCTCTGAATTTCTAACATAAGAATTATTATCCACTAATTTATTCAAACTGAACAAGGTCAGGGAGTACAATGAATGAAACATTGTAACTATAAAATCTAATATGAAAGCTCTAATTTGAATAAAATACTGTATAATAATAATAATGATGATACCTCACCTGAGAAATTCAGAATAGTACAAATTCAAAATGGTAAAAGAAAGATGGTTAGAGAAAAAACAAAAAACAAAAGTACCTGAAGATGACCAGAGGATCTAAGAATCAAAATATTGTAACTATTTCAACTAAAATGAGGACACTTGTTTGTCAGTGAATATAACATTTTTGTTTTGGTCCCCAATTCAGCAAAATGTACATACACACACACATGCACACAAAATTAACAAAACTTGTTAAATGAACAATAAAATTACCACAAAACTAAAAATACTTTGTATGTCAACTTGAATATGTAAAGGAAATAATTAAATGTATTATATTTAAGCCATATTCTCTTAGAATTAGTATACTTTTAGTTTGGGATATGTTATATAAATTTTTAATTTCTATTTTTTTTTTTCTATCTTATTATAATCTATTGGAATACACAGAAACCCTTTTCATGAGTGCATACACATCTTCATTTATATTATCTTGATATACATAAAGATAAACCTGGAAAATAGTCTTAATTCTTGTTTACAAAAGACTACAAATATTTATAACATCTTTAGGTATCAAATTATGTGAACAAGATTAGTTAACTTTATAGATTTATAATCTAAAGCATATCAGATGTATACACATTAAGATTTATAAAACAACACATCTACTTTTGCTATTTTTTATTTTTATTTATTGTTCTGTTGTAGCTGTTGATCAGTCAACCATTCAATTATTCATTCATATCTATGCATCTATTATAAAGTAATGATAATGAAAATTATCATTGATAAATCACTATTCAACTTAAAAGAAAAAAAAATGGCAGCATATTATTTATTCTGAAAACGACCGTATGAATAGAGCAGTTTGAATATTTAGCAAATATTGTTATTCGATATAAGCACCGTCTATGTATGTTGACTCAAGAGTTACCTCCCTTGTTAATTTTAAGAATATAAAATATTTGTAACATTTGACATGTGATCTTTCTTTCGTCCCCCTAAGTTTAATTCATGAACACCCATCTTCCTAAGCTACACCCCCCATTGCATTCAAAGAAGTAGGGTCATGGTTATTCTCTAATGCCTGTGGTGTGCCAAAATGCAAAGCTAAGAAAACTAGACTTTTGTTATCTCTACTCACACATACTTATGTTAAACCAGACATTATATTTAACTTGCCATTGTGGGGGATTCAAATAAATATTATTCTTAACTGTCTTTTAAAACCTGTACTTTTGGTCAAACAAAGTTGTTTCTTCACACTGCCAATTATATATCTAACCCCACTCCACAATGCAGATAAGATTTGATATGAGGTCAAATTTATTGTAAGGTTCTTCATAAATGCATGTTAAGGTGGTGATAATATCTAAATTTTATCATTTGCCTTTAACGACACCTCAGTCATTAGATATGGACCTTGACCCTCCCAGAAATATGGGATACTCAGTGAGAATCGAACTCACTAGCAATAGTTTACTTGCCTAACTTTCTAAATATTACACTATATGAAGCACCCACAGTCTAGTAATACTCACAACTTCAACCTGACTTGACTATTTATTAATCCGTACCTTGAACTAAACATCTATAATACATGAAATAAATTATTTGATATATTTAGCACCACTGTTTACTAGCTAAAAAGGAAAAATGTGAGTATTTCTTTAAAAAAAAAGGAAAAAAAAAAAAAAAAGGAAAATATTGTAAGATGTTTTTTGACAGAACTGTAAAAATAAAACTTGATAACAATTATTCTGAAACACAGTATATACTCCCCAGTGTTCATCAGGGATTGAGAACTTTGTTGTTTTTAATATACATTATTGATTTACCTAATATAAAATCATAAATTAGCTGATTGATATTAAACTACTTGTTAGACCATTTTTAGCAGGTGACTACAGAGACTGAACTCGCAACCTCCTGATTGTGTGTGGTAGCTCAAAAGCAGACTACTGTCACCCCCCAAAGCTTATATGTCAGCTTAGCAGAATGAAGCGATTTAAATGTGTGGTTCTGATGCGCTTATCAGGTGGTACTTATGCGGTGTACCAGCAACTAAGTGAGGAAAAGAAGTCCAACTTTGCCTGTATAAAAATCACCTTTTATACAGCATTTGCACCACTTACGCCTGGCAGAAACTGTTTTCTTGGCGGATACGCACAAACTCATGGTTCCGTTCAGAGGTATGACAGAGTGGGGCTTGATATGTGCATTCATTGCTAGGTTGCCAGGGCATGCAGAAAAAACTTCTTCGGGCATCCTCCTGGATGGACGACTTAGACATGTTGCAAATATTGTCCTGTGCCCAAACAATATTGAAAGACAGCTCTGCGGGTATAGAACTAGCAGTTGTAGCAGCATGACCGCCTTGTCAATATATTTATTGCTGTTTAGTAACAGATGTTGATGTAGTTCATGTTTTAGTAATATATATATATATATATATATATTTATATTTTTGCTTGAAGGCAATTACAATGCGCATATCGCATAAAATTTGATAATTATAGCAGATAATAATGACAAGTGAATTTCGCAAAGAATTACTCGGTGTGTAGAACATCGTACACACTTTCAACTTTATTAAGTCTCATCAGCGATGTATACTAACGATTTCCCTCTGACAGAAATCGAAACCGGGACTTCAGCAGGCATAGTCAGAAACTATACTGCTTCGGCCATGATACAGCATGGAGAAATTCTTGCGAAATTAACCTGTCAATGATACTGAGACGTCTCTACCATATGAGGCTAGGGGGCATTGAGTGAACAATGACAAACCCGGGCTGTATGCTCTTCGGTGAAGGAAATAAGATTTTTGGGTGTTTGTTTATTAATATTAATATATACTTTATTCAACAATGCTTCTAAAATAAACAAACATCCAAAAATCTTATATATATATGTATATATATATATATATATATATATATATATATATATATATATATATATATAATATATATATAAATACACTTTTAAATAGTCTTATACATTTACAAGTTTATAATCTTGGTGAAAAAAATTCTATTATCTGTAAAGTCAAACATAGTTATCTCCCCTTGGATCAGTTCACTATAACTACTAAAGAATCTCAACTTAATTAAACTACAATTACGTTATATTCAATTAAACTTGAGTAAAGCTCATTAACTTCTTCATAGTTTATTATTTTAGAAGTTATAGTCTTCATTGTAACTTTATTCTCATACCTAAATTTTGTAATGCCTGAGCCATAGGTTGGTTAAAGCAACATCATGTTTTTATTATTCTGTTGAATTATTCAAATGTAAAGTTAACATAAGAAACATATAAACATAAATTTAAACCTCATGTAAATATTTAAAAAAAAGTTATTGAGCATTTTAGGCTGTTTATAAATAACTTATTTTACATGTTTAGAAGAAATTATAAGTATGAGTTGAGATATATTTAATTAAATTATTTAAAACAAGTTTCTAGAGAGTTTAATATCTGTTAGCGATGTAAAAGTAAAGTCGTCGGGGCGGCCTAAAGTCGGTCTCAGCCAATCAGCGAGGGAGTCTATCCCCTTTTCACTAGCGCTAGACCAAAGGAGATTGTTTTGGTATCAGAGGTGGAGCGCCACACCTACCATCAGCTCCTTACTTTACCGCACAAATCCCTGTGCTACTCATACGCTGAGTTGGCGAGGACCGGAATCGAACTAGGAACCATGTGGTTTCTAGCCGAACGCTCTACCGACTGAGCTAACCCGGCCCTTATCTCTTTGAGTTCTACTTTCTTTTGTAAAAATTAGAGAGTACTTATCAGTTATATTAAATATGAATATATTCATTTATTTTTCAGTGACGATTGAGTACAGTATGAAAATCATGCCATTGATTTAATGAGTAAATAGAATGACACTATCACTGCCTTTTTTTAAAATAAGAAAGAAACAATTGATTTTAAAACAGAATTTTGTACAATTACATATTTTGAAGATCTGAGCGCATCAATATATGAGACATACAAACACGTGTAAAGAGAAAAAGATATTGATAGTGACTCTGCAAAAGTATAGTTAGCCTTTAATCTGTATAAATTGCTTATGACTTATTTTTATTTTTTCTAATATGTATATATTTAGGTACTAATGTACAATAGCATGGAAGAGATAATATCATTAGAATTGCATTTTATGTATAAATAGCATTAGATTTCCGGAAATTCATGAAGTAGTTTAACATTAATACTAACCCTTACCCTAAAACCTGACCTTAGCATCTAAAGTGTTTCGGGTATTTCTGTGAAATGTAATGCTTTTATATGTAATCTAATGATATTATCTCTTGCATACTATTGTACATTAGTACCTATATTTATATTACTTACTAAGAAGACCATTTTGTTTCATTTCACTTCTTTTTATTTTTAAATTTTTTTAAAAGGTTTTATTTATTTATTTAACATACTTTTAAAAGGTTTTATTTATTTAACATACTTTTAAAAGGTTTTATTATTTATTTAACATACTTTTAAAAGGTTTTATTTTTTATTTAACATACTTTTAAAGGTTTTATTTATTTTTTAACATACTTTTAAAAGGTTTTTATTTATTTATTTAACATACTTTTAAAAGGTTTTATTTATTTATTTAACATACTTTTTAAAAGGTTTTTATTTATTTTATTTAACATACTTTTAAAAGGTTTTATTTATTATTTAACATACTTATGTATTTTTGATAAATGACTGATATAAATCACTCACTGTTCTGAAGTTAATATAAATGAATATCATATTAGTTATAATAACCCACATCTAACATTGTTTTGGGAATTAACACACACACACACACACACACACACACACACACACACATGTATGCATGCATACCAATATATCTCTCTATATATACTTTCTTTCTCTGCAGGATGCCAAGGAAAAGATTCGTCAGGTTGAAGTTGAACGCAGCAAGATGGAACTTAGAATGACTACAAAATCAATTGGCCTAGCTCGTCCTGTAATGCCTGAACCTAAACCAATCATCTCCCATCGAGGATTTGGGGCATTTGTGCTGACAGAGTTTAACCCAAATCTTCACCAAAACCACAAGACAAACAAGAAACTTGAAAGAGAAATCAGCAGGGAAGATGCAAATAACAATTCTATAGAAAATCAGCCTAAAGAATTAATTGGGGATACAAACCTTACAGTGAATGGCTCTGTCCATCAAGAGAAGAAGAAGAACGAGAAGACAAAGACAGATTACTACAAGTCAGAAAAAGCAACCATGAGGAGCAGAGTTCAGAAAAGGAGGAGGAGATTGAGGAGAAGGAGGAGATACATGAGGAGAAGGGGGAGGAGGATGTTGAAGAGAACAGCAAAGAAATGAATTTGATAAAGAAAAGCCAGTTTGATGATAATGGGTCAGAAAGCCAATAGGGGGGCAGCGGGGGGAGATATTGTGAAAATGAACAAAAACAAACTGTGATGGGTTGAGGTACAGAAGATGAGGGTGGGTGGGGTTAAATGAATATTCTCATTTTGACCTGTTTTTATCAAATAAGGAGTGATGTTTCTTCAAAGTTTATAGTATTATAGTGTTTCATTTAGAAAAATCAAAAACATACTTTATCATTTTGTTAAAATTCAATTGCTATCCATTCAATGTTCAGCTATATATATATATATATATATATATATATATATAATACATGTTTTAATGTGTGTCTAGATAGACACAAACACATATGCATAACATATGCATACACATGTGCCTTAAAACTTTTTATGTGATCAGAAAAAATCTCTATTAAGCATTTTATTTCTCATGTAAGATTTGTATATATCTAGTGTATGTGTGTAGTTATGAATCTATTTAGTTTTGGGATTCATATATTTTATAATTTTCACAAGTCATTAAAAATGTAAAAAACCTGTCTCAGATTCTCTTGGTTTAGTTTGGTTTCTTTGTTTAATGGCATATCAACCATATTCTCTTGTCTTTTTTAAAGGGCTTGTATTCTACTTTGTAGATTTTAATTTAGATATTCTATTTTATATAAGGTGAACATTTCTCACTTGAAAGATTGTATATCTTTTATTCTAGCTTTGCTGTGTATTTTCTTTTAAAAGGATTAATCTAGTGTACCAGTAAAACAGAATTTGGTGTAAATTTCAACTTACTCAAAATTATCAAGTATGACTAAAATTTATATTCCTAAAACTCAATAGGAATTAAGAATAGTTATATTTATCATTCAGCATATTTTATTATAATGTTCACTTTAATTGCTACAGAAATATGTGTATGCTTATATATATATATATATATATATATATATATATAAGTAATTGGTAATTTGCTTGAAGCATTGTTAAGTATGTTATAAAATATTAAAATTCGAAGGCAATACAATGCGTATAAAAAATAAAGACAAAAAGATGTTTTTTATGTCTTATCGATTTCGAAGCATAAACTTCATCATCAGTTTATTTTCAGAAAATTTCTGAAAATAAATAATAAATATATATATATATATATATATATATATATATCAATAAAGGAAGAAAGAACTCAATACAGTAATCCAAATGGGATTACTGTATTGAGTTCTTCCTTTATTGATAAATATTGCTCTGTATATAATCTAAAAGGTTATTTTACATTGAGCTCTCTTTTAGTGATTTAAAGATTTGCTGTATTTAATACATACTGGATCATCAATATTAGTACAGTGGATCTTAGAAATCACATATAGAATCATCCCTTACTACCAAGTTTTGGATAAATCTCATATATATATATATATAATATATATATATACGCATACACAGAGTTAGAAAAATTGCTTTTGGGCTGGTTATTTATATTTTCCTTAAGAACATGGTCACAATATTTTGATAAGAATGATTACCTGTAGGTCTTATAATCATTTAAAGATATATTTCAATTTTTTAAAGTAAATATGGTGCATAATTTTAGAAAAAAATAAAGAATATATCTACTTGAAAAAATTCAGTATGAAAGATATAATGTACAACATTTTTTAAACATTTTTTCATATGAAATCATCAAATATCTTTATATTAGTTCAGACTAATATACTCATCTTCTCTGTAAATTTAATACTTATAAGACACTTTTGTCATGATTAAAAAAAAAAAAATGTCCACATTTTTATTTAAAATACATTATGTAATTCAGGTTAGGGAAATTTAGGATTTATGAGATGAAGAATCCTTTTTAACATCCCATACTAACAAAATAGTAAATTTTGCTCTAATTCATTTGTTTCTTTTCCATTTAAATACTTAAAAGAAGTAACAGGTTAGATTTTTTTCCTTTGAAATTAAAATTATTTTCTGGTTTATTTTTTGTTCCTTATATCACTAGTTGCCATTGAAACGTCAGGGGTTATCTGCCCACACATCACCACCTTTCACCTAGAGGGTTGGTAGAAGGACTTCAGATTAAGAAGTGATGGATGATGCAGTTTGTCTCACTGGCCATAGTATGTGGTAATACGTTTGTCATCCTATTAACAGGAAATAAAAATTAATGACAAAAAGCAAAAAGCCTTCACAAACATTAATTAAAAAAAACTTTCCTAAAACGTGAAGGTTAAAAATAGCCATGATTTGGTTTATTTTGTTTTTAACTGTAAAAGTTATTTCCCTTGGAACAATCAGACCACCAATATTGGACATTTAAAAGTTAATATCCACCAATTAATTTGGGGTAATATCATCATTCTTGTACATTAAAAATTATCAATGGGTGCTTTAATTTATACTCCAAAATTGCCCGATAGAATTAAACGGTTTTACTTATTACAAGTAAAGTTTTTTATTTAACAAAAAAAAAAAAAAGCAAAAAAAAAGCTGCCATTATCAGTTATTTGAAATAATATCATTATCATTCATTTTTATAAAGCTTTAATTTGTAAATTCTTAATCAGCATCAGAATTTACTTCAATCTGTTCATACTCATATTCAAAAGTTATTCATAAAGATGTAAATGATTTATTTGTTTAAGACAAAAATCAGGCTTTAACTCTGTGAAACCCATTAGTCATTATGAATAAGTGATCTTTGATTTATTTATATATATATATATATATATATATATATATATATATTTCTGTGAATTGGTTATAATCTTTGGTCAAAAAACTGGCAATTGGTAAAGGTTGACTCATGTAATTTCGGAGCAAAATCCCCAGATAAAAAGAAATCTCCTGTGGTCCTTATATATTTTCAAAATATACGAGTAGGCAGATGATAGAATTGTGTTACAAGCTCAATATTTCTGCTTTCTCACTGCTGAATTGAAATTAATATTGAATATAGTGAATTTTTATTGTCTAATTAAGTCTGTCAGCAGGAAGTCCTTGATAATTTTGTTAACAGATTTGGCATAGGATACAAGAGGATGCTGAAAGGTTCTCAGCCTGACCAAATAGAGACTCACATAGAGCTATGAAAACAGACTTACTATTCAACACATTTATCCCACAGTTGAACACATTTGGTACTGTAGTATCATATGCAAATGAGATTGACTATAAAAGTAGTCTGTCTCAGTAGCAAGGCAGATGGCTACTAACTGTACTTACAGAGAAACGTAGGTTCCCGAGATTGACTGACTTTACATCAGCTACATTGTTTCTCAAATCTATTTAGCCCTCTAAAAAAAAAAGTAATTTCCTTGGTTGGACTGAGAACTTTTCAGTACCCTTGTATAAATCGTAAAGACTCAGTATGAAGTGAACACATTATTATTGGTTTGATAGACTAGTTTATTATGAAAAATGTGTTGAGACATTAGTAAGATCAACAAATATGGTGTAAATGAATTAACATTTTTAATTAATTTAGTATTATTACTTTATTAGACTAATATACTGTGATTAGAATTTATTTCATTTTGGTGATTTTCTTTATTTCTGGGTAAGATTTTTTTTTTTAGTTGTAATAAAACCAATAAATTGTTGTTCTGTTTCTTGACTACTGAGTGATATTTACAAATGGTTTATTTTTAATGATCTCGATGTGAAGTTGTCTAGCATGATTCAAGATCCCCATTCCCAATATGATTTCAAATTTTTAAGAAATAATTTAATAAAGTTTAATCTTATTTCAACAAATATATTAGTATGAAAAATTTGGATTTCATTCATAAAT
>JALAJA010000724.1:0-34534 GCA_023376005.1 Doryteuthis pealeii
ATATATATATATATTTAATATCTATAATAAAACAAACAGTGTTTAAAAGACTAGAATTTGAAATTAAGATATTGGGAAGTATGAAAATATAGTGAGAGATAAATGGAAATTGCTTGCAAAGCTACAGAGATTGAACTCCAGTTTTATGGTGGTGATTCGTGGTTAGCGTCCTGTCACCCCTTATGGTTGGAGGTGGTTGGCCAGTGAGGAGGCATAAAAGCTGAGGCGGTTTATCCTTAGGGAGAGGGGGGAATTACTGTTTCAGCTGGAGAACCAGTTGTCTGTGTCAGTCTGGATGGCAACACTTGCGACAGTGAAGACCAATGATTTGAAGACTGAAGGATTTTTTAAAAATTCCGGTCCATCAAATATAACCTAATACATCACACACTCCATGACACACACACACACACACATATATAACGTATATATATATTATAATATAATTATATATACTATATATGTGTGTGTGTGTGTGTCTGTAGTGTGTGTATGTATAGTGTTATTGATGGACCGGAAATTTTAAAAATCCTTCAGTCTTCAAATCATACACATATATATTATATACACATACACATATATATATATATATATATATAATATATGTAGACTATTGTAATATGTGGATGTGTGTTGTGGGGTGAAAAATGTTATAGCAGTAAATGAGCAATAAAAGATCATTTATTAATATTGAAAAAATGTATGTTGATGTTTAAAATCTTAATTGATAATCTATAATTTTCCGGATTTTTGTTGAGTTAATTTTTATGTGTAGCCCTGTTTAGGTTTACCCAGATATATATATATATATATATATATATATATATATATATATATATATGTGTGTGTGTGTGTGTGTGTGTGTGTTATGTATAGGTGCATCAATAAGTCTGTAGTATAATGATGTATAAAGTATTTATTTTATATAACAAATATTTACTTTTTATATAAACTCTTTACTTAATAATATACTTATGAAATAGACTGAACATTATACAATGAAAATTTCATGTCACTCCCACCCACCCCAAACTTATAAAGCAGTTTATATGATTATTCATAATTCTTAAACTTTAATCTTTTCTTATTCTATGATCAATTAATACTCACCATCAGCCACTGGTTGTCTTCTTCTGAAAGAATTTTGGAATTCTATTATAATTACACTGGTCTGTTGGGAAATTAACAAATAATTGTCGTTTAACTGAAATAAGAGAAACAAAAAGAAACAATTTCAAGCATTAGATTATAACATTTTTTTATTTCTATAAAATTCATATCCTCATTATTCAGTCATCAAAATATTTTTCTTGATTTTTCTATAACTTTCAGAGAAATGGTATATTCCATATTAAAATGGTATAAACCTATATTGAAATGGTATATTCCATATTAGCTTGATGCAAAAGATTCTAGGGTTATTTTTGATAAAACATTTTCATTCAATAAATTTATTGCATTTATTATTCGATAAATCAAAGTATTTTTCCTGAATTTCTATGATCGTATTCAACCTTTCTGTATTTCAACCTCAATAATCACTGCATGCTGTAATGCACATAAGCCTATGATTGACAGGACTCTTTGTGATGCAAGGACTCTTTGCAAGGAGTCCTTGCACTTGCACCATAAAAACTTTAGTAGTTCTTCATTTCATATAGCGCTAATACTCTTGGAAAAAGTTATGGATTCAATCATTCTCTCCTCGCTTATGGGTAAATTGTAAGGACAGACTGAGCTTTTTAATCTTGCTATGCCAACCAATCTAGGAGAAGAAAAACTCTGAACTCAAACCTGTTAAGCTCCATTGAAAGATTGACCTGGTGTTACATCCCAATTTGTTCAGGGGGTGTTTCATAAATATTTTTGAAAGCAGCAAAATGAAAATCAACATTGATAATGAGAGGTAAATTATACCTCTAGAAAATACTATTTCTTTGAATGTTTGAGATGAGGCTTGATGATTAGTATTATCTGTGTTATTCGGACTATTGTCCTCATCTTCATTGTTATCTGTACAACATTTCGGCCGATGTACCCTCCGGCCTTCTTCAGGTATTCCTTGTCGGACTCGGTTTCCAATTACGACAAGAAGGTTCCTGATTACGACAAGAAGGTTCCCAAGTCTGAAAAGAAGGTTCCCGAATCTAGGGAATTATGATATCATTTTAAGAGAAATACATACAATTTAGATATTCCTCATCTCAGTGGCTTCTACATTAACAAAAATACACAGCATTTCATAATAATTATTTCAAATTTAGACCACATGATGATTATCAGCTTTCAAGATAATATTTTGACAAAACTGATCCTTGTTCTTCTTAGAGAAAAGCTCTCAATTAATATTATCTTGCAAGCTGTCTTTGATTTGAATGTTAGTGGAATTTTTGAGCTGCTCTTCATTCATGCTCGTAGTCTTTTATTGATGATGCACCAGAGTTGCCATCAAAAATTATTCTTGATGAACCATACTTGGCCTCATCTACTGTTCAACTTGGTATGTCACTCTTGGCAACATTTCCTCTCTAGATGAGAACACCTACATACTAGCAAACTTCATCACAACAGTTGTCTGAGGCTGAGGTATCTCACTCTTGGCAACATTTCCTCTCTAGATGAGAACACCTACATACCAGCAAACTTCATCACAACAGTTGTCTGAGGCTGAGGTATCTCACTCTTGGCAACATTTCCTCTCTAGATGAGAACACCTACATACTAGCAAACTTCATCACAACAGTTGTCTGAGGCTGAGGTATCTCACTCTTGGCAACATTTCCTCTCTAGATGAGAACACCTACATACTAGCAAACTTCATCACAACAGTTGTCTGAGGCTGAGGTATCTCACTCTTGGCAACATTTCCTCTCTAGATGAGAACACCTACATACTAGCAAACTTCATCACAACAGTTGTCTGAGGCTGAGGTATCTCACTCTTGGCAACATTTCCTCTCTAGATGAGAACACCTACATACTAGCAAACTTCATCACAACAGTTGTCTGAGGCTGAGGTATCTCACTCTTGGCAACATTTCCTCTCTAGATGAGAACACCTACATACTAGCAAACTTCATCACAACAGTTGTCTGAGGCTGAGGTATCTCACTCTTGGCAACATTTCCTCTCTAGATGAGAACACCTACATACTAGCAAACTTCATCACAACAGTTGTCTGAGGCTGAGGTATCTCACTCTTGGCAACATTTCCTCTCTAGATGAGAACACCTACATACTAGCAAACTTCATCACAACAGTTGTCTGAGGCTGAGGTATCTCACTCTTGGCAACATTTCCTCTCTAGATGAGAACACCTACATACTAGCAAACTTCATCACAACAGTTGTCTGAGGCTGAGGTATCTCACTCTTGGCAACATTTCCTCTCTAGATGAGAACACCTACATACTAGCAAACTTCATCACAACAGTTGTCTGAGGCTGAGGTATGTCACTCTTGGCAACATTTCCTCTCTAGATGAGAACACCTACATACCAGCAAACTTCATCACAACAGTTGTCTGAGGCTGAGGTATGTCACTCTTGGCAACATTTCCTCTCTAGATGAGAACACCTACATACCAGCAAACTTCATCACAACAGTTGTCTGAGGCTGAGGTATGTCACTCTTGGCAACATTTCCTCTCTAGATGAGAACACCTACATACTAGCAAACTTCATCACAACAGTTGTCTGAGGCTGAGGTATGTCACTCTTGGCAACATTTCCTCTCTAGATGAGAACACCTACATACCAGCAAACTTCATCACAACAGTTGTCTGAGGCTGAGGTATGTCACTCTTGGCAACATTTCCTCTCTAGATGAGAACACCTACATACTAGCAAACTTCATCACAACAGTTGTCTGAGGCTGAGGTATGTCACTCTTGGCAACATTTCCTCTCTAGATGAGAACACCTACATACTAGCAAACTTCATCACAACAGTTGTCTGAGGCTGAGGTATGTCACTCTTGGCAACATTTCCTCTCTAGATGAGAACACCTACATACTAGCAAACTTCATCACAACAGTTGTCTGAGGCTGAGGTATGTCACTCTTGCAACATTTCCTCTCTAGATGAGAACACCTACATACTAGCAAACTTCATCACAACAGTTGTCTGAGGCTGAGGTATGTCACTCTTGGCAACATTTCCTCTCTAGATGAGAACACCTACATACTAGCAAACTTCATCACAACAGTTGTCTGAGGCTGAGGTATGTCACTCTTGGCAACATTTCCTCTCTAGATGAGAACACCTACATACTAGCAAACTTCATCACAACAGTTGTCTGAGGCTGAGGTATGTCACTCTTGGCAACATTTCCTCTCTAGATGAGAACACCTACATACCAGCAAACTTCATCACAACAGTTGTCTGAGGCTGAGGTATGTCACTCTTGGCAACATTTCCTCTCTAGATGAGAACACCTACATACTAGCAAACTTCATCACAACAGTTGTCTGAGGCTGAGGTATGTCACTCTTGGCAACATTTCCTCTCTAGATGAGAACACCTACATACCAGCAAACTTCATCACAACAGTTGTCTGAGGCTGAGGTATGTCAGTAGTCAGGTGGTGTTCGTCTTTCTCATCTGAAAACTCGTGAAAATTCAAGTTGACAATGGAGTGAGCTCAAACATGAACAAAGGAGTCATGAAAAAACCTTAAAAAACGAACACTAGGGTATACATTAACATTTTGTCCATTGATTTCACACATTTTTGCAGCTGAGCAAGTGTATGCACTTCTGAATTTCTTCTCAATGTGCTCTCGAAAAGTTCATGTTGTCAAATTTCTTCTGGATAGACCAACCCAAAACAAAATCAACAGCATCACAATTTATACCATCTCCATCAAAAGTTGTTAATCCATATGATACTGATCATAGTTCTGGCTGACTTGGGTCAAGGGCATTGTGCTGAAAGATCCATATTTAGATTTAAGTTCATATCATCAAAATCCTTCTTCTGGCATGCACTGGTTAGCTGCTCATTGGTACATCAGTCTTACTCATTCGTATTTTGCCTAGAGAGTTGTCTGCCCGTTTAGTTTGCTGGTTCCCGCTAGTGGCCGTTTATATTTAAGCGGCTGGTTTGAAAGTCTCTTCCTCTTTTTTCCTGTTACTCGACCTACGAGACACATGGGTTAGACTCTGGTCCACCCTCCTCTTGTTGGGGCTTTGGGCCCCCTTACATTACTGTAAGTGATTTATACAACATGGACTATTCTTAGTCTCATGTCTGTACTTTTATGTTTTTCCCTTCTACTTTTGTATGTATGTTTATGTACACCTATGTATTATGTACCCTGTTAATCCATGTGCTGTATACCTATTAAATGTTGTGTCTATCAACCTTTTTCGGAGTTTGTATCTTCAACCATTATCACCTTTTAACCTTACAATGGGCAGCATTGTAATATGAGCGGCTAACAAATGAGTTCCAGCTTATGTCTTGAATAAAGCTGGTCCAGCCACTTTGAGGGTAATTTTTAGTTGATAATTTGCAAGCTGAATACCAGAGAAAATCACAGTTCCTTGAAATAAGGAGAACATATGGAAATTGCAACTCTAAATGAATGGTTTAATTTTTCTGATGAGAAACCCGGCTTTGAAGATTGTTCATACCGCTGAATGAGAATATCTTTGTTTACCACAGCTGTTTGAATTTTCATGATCTTATAATGTTGGACTTATGGATTCAAAACTCTGGGTTGCTGCTGTCTTAATTGTGTAGATACAGTAATTATGAACAATAGGTTTTCTAACCATCTAATGTACAAACATTTTGGTCTACATTGTCAGCCATCCACTGAGTGTAAATTGTGTAAATTCGGGTACTTAGTTGGAGGGAGAATATTTTCAAAGTTGGAGGAGAGATTCTACTAGAACCTCATGATTTCAACATAGGAAATAGAGATTTTATACTTAGGGAGGGAGAATATTTTCAAAGAAGGAGAGATGGAGGAGTTGGAGAGAGAACAGAATTCTACTAGAACCTCAGGATTTCAACATAGGAAATAGAGATTTTATACTTAGGGAGGGGAGAATATTTTCAAAGTTGGAGGAGAGAACAGAATTCTACTAGAACCTCAGGATTTCAACATAGGAAATAGAGATTTTATACTTAGGGAGGGGAGAATATTTTCAAAGTTGGAGGAGAGAACAGAATTCTACTAGAACCTCAGGATTTCAACATAGGAAATAGAGTGTCCAGTCTGAAAACTTCGTTGTCTAACCATTTTGACACTGTAGCGTTAGTTTGTATTTGCCTGGAGGAGTTATCTGTCCCTTTTAGTTTGTTGGTGCCCGCTAGGGCGCTATAGTATTTAAGCGCCGGGTTCAAACCCTTTCGGCCTCTCTTTTCCTGTTTCAGCAACTACGAGCCACATGGGGTAGATTTTATCTAACCCCTCTCGTTGGGGCTCCGCCCCTTACATTACTGTAAGTTCTTTACAGCATGGACTATTCCTAATCTCATGTCTGTACTTTTATATGTTATAATGTACCATTCATGAATGTGTCTTTATCTTTATATATGTAACTCTTTTACTATGTACGTTGTATCTTCATATCCATGTGCTATGTATATATTAAATGTTTTTGTCCGTTAACCTTCGTCGGAGTTTTGTGTATCCAAAGTTAATCCATAACTTTAAACCTTCGTTACAACACAAACATATAATCAAGTTCAACACCCAACCAGAAAAGCAAGAATGATATCACTGATTAATGTCTTGCCAGATTGGGATGTAAATCTTGAACTCTGTGTTCAAATTCAATGTGCTGTCTGAAGAACTAGAAATTGATTTTTGACTGAAAGTTGTGCTCAGAGAAATGTCCGTAAAAATATTTCCCCATTGCGTATAACAGAGAAGTTTTTATTTTCTTTCAGAGCATAAAATTACACTTCCAATGATACCAAACATATTTTGGTAACCCCATCCTAGTACACATCTTTTTGAGACTAAATCAACCAGAATAATTGGTTGAGTCTCTAACCATCTTCATTCATTAAGAATATTATTAATATTCACTTGACCTGTCTAAATTGGGATATTTAACTCAGGCCAATTTTTAATTTTTATTACCCCTAATTACAGCCGGTTAAGTAGACAAGTAAAGGATTCCTTGATCTTTCAGACTTGGTGTAGTTCTCATTTCTTCATTTGATTTGTCCAACCTTGTGAACTCTTGTTGGGTCTGTTTTGTGTTGAACAAGTTTTTTTAAATCATATAACAAAGGTAACTATGAAATGTTAATTAGAATCCTTCACTACTTCCAAAATCATCATGAACTACTACTATTGAAATGCAGTATTTTTAAATATATATTTTTTGATACAATGTTTATTTTTAAAGGGTCTAGAAATTGATATTAAAGTCTAAAGTTATTGTATCCTAAGGTTGGGAAATACACAAGTTAAAATCTCATGTGAACGACTGAAACAAAGACTTTGGTTACCATTGATTGTGTAATGGTTAGCTAGCAAGACTATCAAACCATTTTTTTGTGAGTTTGATCCTCACTGGTTACCCTATACACTTGACCTTGTGTCATACTAGCAAATGACAATTAAAATAAGATGATTGATTATTTGAATAATTCTTTCAATATTAATGGCTCTCCTCAAAACTGAATTTCAGTTTTTTTTTAAATACTTACTTTCCTCTGTAATTTTCCATTGAATATTTGTTTGGTCAGTCAAAGAAGGGAAAACATCTCCTGTAAAATTTAAATAAGTTTCATTATATCATTATACTATATGGATATTTTCTTTTTCTTGTGTGTTTTTCTTAATAAAAGTATTGTTTGCATCAATTGGGATTTATATAAGACTCTTTGATGAAGACAATGGAAGATGGATAAACTAACATTTTCATATTGTTATGTAATATATATATATATATATATATATATATATATATATATATATGTAGATATATAGATAAATAAATACCTTGTTCATCGAAAATAGATTTATTTTGGCACTTTTGTGTCTTCAAGTCTGATTTTCAAATGAATGCATATATGATATATACATATAGATATGTAATCCAGTAAAAAATCAGACTTGAAGAGGCAAATGTGACAATATATATATATATATATATATATATATATATATATATATATTAAATGAAGCAACTAGAGAATAAACTAGATGGAGCTGCACAAGAATGCTGCGTGTGATCCTTAACAAGATGTGGAAACAACACCCATGAGAAAACAGCTGTACGGCCACTGCCACATATCACCCAAACCATCCGAGTAAGATGGACAAGACATGCAGGACACTGCTGGAGAAGCAAGGACGAACTCATAAGTGACATCCTCCTGTGGAAGCCAGCACATAGGCACACCAGTGTGGGCTGACCAACAAAGACATACATTGACCAGCTCTGTGTGGATACAGGATGGTGCATAGAAGACCTCCCGAGAATGTTGTCGATAGGGACAGATGGAGAGAGATTGTCATGGGTATCTGTGTTAACAGTGCGACCTGATGATGATGATGATATATATATATATATATATATATATATATATATATATATATATATATATGACAGTCTAATGGCCTATGAAGGAAACTAAAACAAATGAAAAAAAATTTGAAAAACAAAATTAATATTTACTTATATATTATTAAAGGTTGTAGAAAATAAAGAATGGAAAAATAAAAGGGGTATCAATGCAATATTTCTGATTGAACCTCATTTTTCATCAGGCAAAATAAACAAAAAAACAGATTTACAAATTACAACCATACAACACTAACCTATTTTAGATGTTAACAATAATATAAAACATGTTTTAGCTACAAATATCCCCAGACAACATATACAGAATGACACATCTCTCAAAATACAACATAAAGGAAATGGTTAACACATTTGGATACAGATTCTAAACCGAGTTCTAACAACACAGAATGGATTTACTTAAAGCAAATTTCATAAAATTTAGTTTGCTAAATGTAAACAAAAAGAAACAATAAAAGATAAACTCGCCTTTGCAATGAACATTTTTGGAATTTTCACATTTTTGGTTTTCACTGAAAATATTTTTCCTTGTGGACAAATTCCAATAAACATTTGTTTATTAGAACATAACAAGAATCTGCTACACTCAGCATAATGTGGATAGAAACCATCTTTCATGTTTTCACAGTTACCTGCAAATAAAGATATATAAAAGTCATAATTTATTTATGCTTATAAATGATATGAAATGATATATGTATGCACACATTATACATACACAGCCACACACACTCAGACACACACACATACATATATCAATATACATTTAAATATGCTCACACACACACACACACACACACACACACACACACACACACACACACACATATATCAATATACATTTAAATATGCTCACACACACACACACACACACTTCATGGATGCACACATACACAGATATATAGATTTAGACATATAGACACACACATATATATGAATTTCTAAAAAGGTTTTTGTGTTTAGGAATAAGAGAACATAAGTTCAGATGGAATAAAATGTAGAAATTATTCAAGAGAATCATTTTGTTTCAATCATTTCAGTTGTATCTTCAGCCATTTTCAAGACGAGTAGAGTTTGTTTTTATAGAATTTAACCAAGATTAATTTTCATTGTCTCCAGTAATTGAGTTTCCAATTCCAAGAATTGGTGAAGTTATGTTGATTTTTAGCTCTCAAAATTTGAGGGGGGGGGGTCACAAAAAAATGGCAAGTTTTTGTAATCTGTTTTTGTCTGTAAAATGAATTCTACTCCTAAAAATTGGTTTATAAAATTGTGGGGGACTCAAATTTTGAGAGCTAAAAATCAACATAACTTCACCAATTCTTGGAATTGGAAACTCAAATTTTGGGGAATATCTAACTTTAGCATAGCCCACGAGGGGTGGGTGACAATTTTACTTTTTTGTGGATGATTTGACATGGAATTGCCCATGTATATAAATCCTGCACATGGGTATGCATGCATGTATGCATAACAACATATACACACATGCTCTAATAAACATATATGAGTCTATGTAGGAAGCATGTGGTGTAATGGTTAAAGTCATGGGAAATGGAATCGTTGCCCCGAGTTCAAATCCTGGACTTGGTAATTGCATTTCACTTAGCGCTAATACCTTTGGGAAAGGTATGAATCCTACTCTCCCTCCAGCTATGGATAAATAGCAGGGCAGACTGGGCTCTTTAACCTTGGTTAGGCAACCGGTCTAGGAGAAGGAAAACTCTGAATTCAAAACCTGTTGAACTCCACTTAAGAAATTGACCTTGTGTCACATCCTGCTCATGCAGAGGGGTTGGTAAATATATATATGAGTCTATGCACACTGATACGCAAATATAAAACCCCAACAAAAAAAATTGTGTGTATATTGTACAAGTCAGAGGTGAATGTGAATAATTGAATTCACACCTTTCCAAAGGTATTAGTGCCATGTGAAATGCAAACAGCAAACAGCTTCTTCCGGGATTCAAAATCAGTTTGCCATATCCATTTTCTATGATGATAACCATTACACCATAGACCCCTCCTAATTTCTTAGTAATCATAAAATATACTCACCATATGGTGTTGGAAATGTGGAAACTGGAAATTTTTCAGAAGTTGGTTTTTGTCACTAATGTCAACATGAGTGTCATGTTTGATGGAAAGTGTTTCTTTCTTAAATAATCATCACCATCATCACTTATTGGGAATTGTTTTCCATCTTTAAAAAATACAAATAAAAGTTTGAATAATTTTTATTTTTGAAACAGAACTACTTTTTAATAATGACATCATTAGCTTTAAAATTAAAATAAATGTTATTTTCAAAAAATTATCTTTATTATAATAACCTATGAATATTTTCCCATAGCAAAATCCTTAATGATACTTTTCTATTGTAACATCATTTGCAATGTTTTTTATAGTAAAATAATTAGCAATACTTTTCTATGTAACATCATTTGCAATGTTTTCTTATAGTAAAATAATTAGCAATACTTTTCTATTGTAACATTCATTTGCAATGTTTTCTATAGTAAAATAATTAGCAATACTTTTCTATTGTAACATCATTTGCAATGTTTTTTATAGTAAAATAATTAGCAATACTTTTCTATTGTAACATCATTTGCAATGTTTTTTATAGTAAAAATAATTAGCAATACTTTCTATTGTAACATCATTTGCAATGTTTTCTTATAGTAAAATAATTAGCAATACTTTTCTATTGTAACATCATTTAATGTTTTCTTATAGTAAAATAATTAGCAATACTTTTCTATTGTAACATCATTTGCAATGTTTTCTTATAGTAAAAGGTGTCTAACCAAAGTTATATACTCACCAGAACAATGTACATTATAAGAATAATCACATTGCTGAATCTGAATATTGAAAAGCAATTTTTCTGGACAATGTTTGATGAAAGTTCTCCAGTTACTACATTGAATAAAGTCATGGCAATTCTTTGGATGTTGGTATAGGCCATCATCTTTTAAAAGGCAAAATTCTAGAAAAACATAAATATCAGGATTAGAACAAAACTCCAAATAGATACAGAATTGCTCTTATATGTTTTTTGCATGAAATAATAGTTAGGGATTCCTCAATATTGATCAGGGGAAAAAGTAATGGAAATTTAAAGGTTAATTAGTAAATCTAACACTTATTTAAAGTTTAAAGAAATCATAACAGTATTCTGAAAAAATTCAAAAAGATGATTTTTTTGTTGATAATGCTTTTGGATAAACTATTTCCTTTTGGGTAAAAAATGAGTAAATTTTGATATATGATCAAATCACACTGAAGTTAAGAGACAATAAACCTTTATATGGTTGGTTATTTTGTTTTACAGTATATCAACCCTCTTTTGGGTCATTTTCATACCGAATCAAGTCATTTTTGATAAAGAAAGGACTTACAGTATCTGTTGTTGTTTAAGTAGTCACCCAATTAAATGTTGAACAGGCTCCTTACTGCTTAACTTCTGTGAGCCTTTAGATGGGTGACCACTTAGAAACAGCAGATACTGTAAGCAATATAAGGCCTGTATGTCAGACTAAACAAAGCTTAGTAAATTCTAAAAATAAACAATTTTTTTGTTGTTGAGATTTTCCTATTCAACAACCAATTCTATTGTAAAGTTATCTCTTTCCATTTGAATGGAAATAGCAATTTTTATTCTAAATTGACATTTGACAGACTCATAGATAACCTCATAGATTATATATATAATAAAATATGAAATTTGTTGAAGAAGAACATTATGTGACTATTTCTTGTTTGTAAATAATTTTTAAAAATAAAAATATTTTTTTTTATTAAAATTTGTTTTAACAAACAATATGAATTGCTTAATGTGGCATACTTAATTTCTGAGTATGTATAATACAGGTTTGTTCTTTTTTGTATGTATTAATGATTTTAACTATAAATTAAATACTCATTAATAAACTTATGCAATTTCTGAGGGTATTATCATGTGAGTAGTGACGTAGTTTTGGTTACAGACAGACACCGAATCTCCATTATATATATATATATATATATTTACTTTTCATTTATATCTTCATGTAATTGTGATGAATCATCTTTCCACTAACATACCTAATTCAATGCACAAACATTACATAAAATATTACAAACAGATACAGAATTTCTCATTGACAATTCAGAGAAGGCAAAGAAATGCTCCTCCTACATAAAAAACAAAAACAAAAACAAAACCAAACAGAAAATTCCTCTTGTCTAGACAACTGATCTAAAAACCTATAATCCCAATTGCCCAATTGGCTTTTGAAAATAATAAACTTTCTACAATTGTTACAATGACTTTTTTAGTTGTTTTGTATCGGTTTTTGTTTTTGCACTTGGTCTCATAAGATAAGATTCATTTTTAAACAGATCTATTTCGGATCCAAACTGTTACTATCATTCTGGACCTGGATACAATGGTAACAAAAGGGGCACTCCAGATGCAGTTTACTGTCATACGCAGCCCCCCCCCCCCACCTGCCCCCACAATAAAAGGGGAATGTACCCACTATAGGGTAGATAAGCTCAGCTGGCTAGATGAATACAAAATCATGTTAGATATTTATTCATTCAATTATATATATATATATATATATATATATATATATATATACATACATACATACATACATACATATAAAGTAAAGAAAATGGATCATGTTACACTGTGTGCAAACTCATGACAAATGAAAGAATGTATTTGTCAAAAAATGCAATGGCTTGAGATCAGAAATACGGGGCACCCAGTAAAGTTCAAACTCACTAACAAAGGAACTGTGAGAGTATCTTTCTAACCATTGAAAATTAGTGGATGATGCAACTTTACAAATAACTGTTAGAATTGCTGAAATCATTCTCTACATTTTACATATCATGGATGTCCTATCATGGTGTAATTGTTTGCAAGTTTGTCTTGCAGATCCATTATTAGTGAAAAGTGAGTTCAATCCTTGTTAGGATGCCCCATGCTTGTGACCTTGTGTCCCATCTCACCCATGGTGAATGGGTTGGGTAAATATCTACATTTTGCATACCAATAGTTTGAATATTTTTTGTTGTTCATTATTTTAACAATATCGTAAATTTTAATGTATCATTGTATTTTCATAGTCACATGAATAAAGAGATAAAAGCAAATATAAAACTTACTTTTTAGGTTTAATTCAGAGTGAAGTATTATTGAGGGCAATTTAACTGAAATAGAATAAATAAATATATTTGAATTAAACACTTATATGAAAATTACTAATTTTCAGTCTGAAAATAAATCTTAAAAATGGTCAATTGGAATTTGAATCAGAAGACAAAACAAAATAGGGAACACCCAAAGAAGACTGGAGGATACAGCAGCTGAAATATTGTATTTTATAAAAATACAATTACCACAATAAAGATGAGGACAACAGTTTGAAAAAATCAAAATAATATAAAACAACTATTCATTTTTTACTGGAGAGAGTTGCTGTTGATTGGTTGGTTGGTTTTATGGCATGTCAACTGGTGTGGGGTTATTTTTTTATATGGTTTCAAGTAATTGTTCCTATTTAATAATAAGAATCATTTGTTTGCACACATTTATATCGTTTCAAGTAATTAATAATCCTTTGTAAACAATTATGATTTAAAGTAACTATTATTAATAAAAATAATCTGTACCCAATTATATGGTTTCAAGTATTACTATCTAATACTAATAATTTTCCAACAAATCTGACCAATAAATGGGACCCTAACAGGTACTACCATTCTGGGTCAGAGTAAATCTAGGACTAATGGCAACAATGGGGTCACTCCACACTCCTCAAAGCTGCAGAACTGGAGCCTCATCATGAGATGAAGTTGTAATAACCAGGATACCCTTTTTAAGGAGGGGCTTACCCCTCTGTAGAGGATGCAGTTGGTATATTCTAAGTCCTATTGTCAGGACAGGAGCTGGTTTTGAGAGATCCCACCTACTTATACAAAAAATTCTAACACCACAGCCATCTTCAACAAGTACATTTTCTGCATCATTATTAATATAAATCATAATTTCCTTATAAGATGTAAAGTTGTTATAATAAGTTGGATGGTTCAAAGTAACTTTGCAATGTGGGTACATACATGCACAGGAAATAATCCAACAAAAAAGTTATATATGATAACAAACATGATAAATATACAGAAACATATCATAAGAATGTAGGACTGCATCCTAAAGAACTGATACAGAGTTTCTGAAGGAATGTCACTTACTGATAGTTGGTTGGGGGGCAACCCCCCACTTAAGTGTAAGAAGTACAAAAGCACCTAAACCATGTGAAGTGGTTGCCAGTTCCAGTGGAAGAGGGAGTTAGAATTTCCAAGGCTACTACTTAAATACTCTAGCCCTCTACTGGCGAAAATCTGGCAGCAAGGGAAGATAACCCTTCTGGACCCCACATCGATCCAAACAGGGACTAACAATCATTACAGTCTCGTTTCATCTTCAAAACAGACATAACAGATTTTATTTATTCTATTTACATGACAGACTATTGTCCATATCCCGATTGTTTCTAAGGGGAAACAGTGAAGTAAGGCATAGCTGATCATGTATGGAGGGAAAAGGGAGGTAATCAAATCCTGTGGATTGAAGTTAATAATAGGCAGTGCATAACACTGGAAGATTAGATGACTAAAATACATATACAAAACGTTAATGTTAATTAAGAAGAAGAAAAGAGTATTACACCTGAGAATCAGTAATAACACCAACTGATTGAATTAAAATAAATTTAAAAAAAAAAATCATATATGCCTTTGTTGAAGAGACAGACAAAATGACATTAGGCTCTTAAAAATGGTTTCTGAATTGGACCTAAACAATATTTTTACCCTTAAAGATGAAAGTGTGGCTTTTGGTTTGGTTTCTTTCTTTAATGGCATATCACCTTTGTGAGTTATTTAATGCTAAAGCCATCTTTGTTAAAGAACAGTGGTACTATTTAAGCCATAGCTGGGGGCCGGGGGGTGGGATGATGAAGGGATTCATACCTTTTCCCGAGGGTATTAGTCCAAAAGGGAATGTACTTGTGCAACTGGAGTTCAAACTTTCTTACAACAATATTACAGTTCATTATGTTAGTCACTGCCACAGGAACTCCCTCTTATAAAAGTGTTGCTTAAGTTTTTCTAGTTGGAGTTTACCTGGAAGTCATGAGTTCAATCCCAAGGCTTGGTTGTAGAAGAAAGAAAAAAACAAACATTACAAGAGTGAAATAACTAGATATTCTAATCCATGGACAACAGAATGAGGTCTAACCCCCCCCCTGGATTGTATAAATGGCTTAATTCAAAATTGAATAATACATCATATCCTCTTTTCTTGCCTTTGTCTTATTTCTTTGAAGAATTTTCTTTGAAGTTTTTGCCTCTGAAGTTCCACAGTAAATTTTCAGAATTACAGAGAATAATAGAAGAAATAGCTTACCATTTAAAGTGGGTACCACAATATGAATATTCTGTATTAATGCTGGACTGTCCCATCGAGCCAGATCAATAATGCTCTTATCTGATTTATCTGCAACAGAATAAAAAATAAAATTAAGTTATCATTATCAATATATTACTAAATCCTATTATGTTGAAAATTCATATGAAAATTCAGTTAAAAAATAATGAATTCATCTTCACCCTGATCACTATAATTTCTTTAATGAGATAAATATTAAATGTTAATTATAGTATACTAATCCTTATGTATTTATTTACAATCAATTATAATATAAATTCAATATATAGGATGACTTGATATCAAACTTAGTGGCCACTGAAAGGTGTCATTTAAGTGAGTGTAAAAAAGGATAATTATCTTTGTATTCACATTTTGAGAAATTCTTCTTGAAGTTAAAAGAAAGAAAGAATAAACATGTTCAATTGACATTATGAGATAAACTTTAGCATTACCAGACTAAAAAAAAAAAACACTATGCATATATAATTTGATTTGGAGGTCATTCTATTCTGCTAGTCACTTTGGTTGGTATTAGTTCACCTATTACTGAACATAAAAAAGAAGTAAAGTTTGTCTTCTGCTGGCAAAATTCTCACATCACTTGCAGGAAATAAACAATTTAAACACACCACAAGATATTCTTCATCACATTAAACGGCTTTGTGTTACATTCCATTGAATAGATAAGTGTCATTATCACAGTAATGACAAATATATTTAGCAAGAGAGAAAATGTATATTATAATGATCTAACTTTTGTGTGTATGTGACCATAACACAGCAACAATGGAACGTGAAGAGATTTATCTAAGTGCAATATAGTTAAATTGCTCTGAGATAAAGCAGGGGAGCATTTGTTTGTGGTACAATAGATAGCAAGATAATTTCACTAATGAGTAATGAGTTCAATTCTCACTTGATGTCAAACTTAAAAGTTACCTTTGTGACCTTCATGACCTCTTGTGGCCTTAAATGATTATGATAACTATTGGTAACATTTGCATTATGAAAAAAAAGAAGATAAAAAAAAGCAGAAAATAATTGGATTAAATTTCATATTAAAATCAAAAGAAATTTTTTACTTACCCTCACAATTCACTTTTGTTGTTCTTCACATCTTTGATAATTTTTAGAAAAAAGTCTTCCACCTGGACAGATTCCCAGGAACATCTTTTCTTGGATGCACAAAAGAAACATGGTGCATTGGGTTGGGTGGGGGTATTGTCCATTCTTATACCATTACACTTGCCTGATAAAAAAACAAAAAAAAACATGTAATTGTAATCCTGTATTTTGACAGAATATTTATTTTTAGATAAAAAAACAAAAAATTCAAAATTATATAAACAAAATTTGAATATAAGGTTGATTGATTTTATGGCATGTCAGCTCTTATTGGGTTATCTGATGCTGAAGTTACTCTTTTTGCAAGTAATTATATGGTTTCAAGTAACTAATGCATTAATAAAACAATTATGATTTTAAGTAACTATTCTTTAAACAAATAATTTTCACATTTTAATTTAATTTTGTAATGCATAAAAATTGTAGAAAATCAAAATTTATACTTTACAGTTACATTATTAAAAAAATATTTTAATTGTAAATAAGAATATCATGAAAATCAATTTATGGTTACATATTGTATAAAATCCATGTTTTTTTAATACAATTTTGAAAAAAAATTACCAAAAATCAGGGAAATATCTGATTTTATTGAAATTTTCAGTGTTGATTTATCAATGAATGCATTTATAATGTATCAGTTACTTTATTTCAAAACTTTCTAATTTTTCAGGGTTCATAAACTTTGATCCCCTTAGTTCTTGGGTGCAAAATATTGGTATTTTATATATGTGATTGATTACTAATTTCTGTATAAATAAAAGACAAAAGACGAAAGTCTGAATAAAGAAAAAAAAGTTTTTTTTTTTAAAGAATCTGCTTGGATAGTAAATAAGTACCGAAAATTGGAAAATAAAATAAAAATAAAAACTAAAAAAAAATTCTTGGAATTTCTTTTTATTCATTTCGATAATCATTTAATTGCTATTATTCTATAATGAAGAAAATATTGATGTATATATTTTTTTATTTTTTTTATTTATAAATAATAGCCAATTAAATGATTATCGAAATGAATAAAAGAAAATTCCAAGAATTATTTTTTAGTTTTATTTATTTTTATTCCAATTTTCTGTACTTATTTACTATCCAACAGAGATTCTTTAAAAAAAAACACTTTTTTCTTTTATTCAGACTTTCGGTCTTTTGTCTTTTTATTTATACAGAAATTAGTATCAATCACATATATAAAATACCAATATTTGCACCCCAAGAAACTAAGGGGATCAAAGTTAATGAACCTGAAAAAATAGAAAGTTTTGAAATAAAGTAACTGAACATTATAAAATGCATTCATTGATAAATCAACACTGAAAATTTCAATAAAATCAGATATTTCCCTGATTTTGGTAATTTTTTTTCAAAATTGTATTAAAAAACATGGATTTTATACAAATATGTAACATAAATGATTTCATGATATTCTTATTTACAATTAAAATATTTTTAATAATGTAACTGTAAAGTATAAATTTTGATTTTCTACAATTTTTATGCATTACAAAAATTAAAATTAAAATGTGAAAATTATTTGTTTAAAGAATAGTTACTTAAAATCATAATTGTTTATTAATGCATTAGTTACTTGAACCATATAATTACTTGCAAAAAAAGAGTAACTTCAGCATCAGATAACCCAATAAGAGCTGACATGCCATAAAATCAATCAACCTTATATTCAAATTTTGTTTATATAATTTGAATTTTTTGTTTTTTATCTAAAAAAAAATATTCTGTCAAAATACAGGATTACAATTACATGATGTTTTTTTTTGTTTTTTTATCAGGCAAGTGTAATGGTATAAAGAATGGACAATACCCCCACCCAACCCAATGCACCATGTTTCTTTTGTGCATCCAAGAAAAGATGTTCCTGGAATCTGTCCAGGTGGAAGACTTTTTTCTAAAAATTATCAAAGATGTGAAGAACCAACAAAAGTGAATTGTGAGGGTAAGTAAAAAATTTCTTTTGATTTTAATATGAAATTAATAACCAATTATTTTCTGCTTTTTTTATCTCATCTTTTTCTTTTCATAATGCAAATGTTACCAATAGTTATCATAATCATTTAAAGGCCACAAGAGTCATGAAAGGTCACCAAAGTAACTTTTAAGTTTGACATCAAGTGAGAATTGAACTCATTACTCTTAGTGAAATTATCTTGCTATCTATTGTACCACAAACAAAATGCTCCCCTGCTTTATTCTCAGAGCAATTTAACTATATTGCACTTAGATAAATCTCTTCACGGTTCCATTGTTGCTGTGTTATGGTCACATACACACAAAGTTAGATCATTATAATATACATTTTCTCTCTTGCTAAATATATTTGTCATTACTGTGATAATGACACTTATCTATTCCAATGGAATGTAACACAAACCGTTTAATGTGATGAAGAATATCTTTTGGTGTGTTTAAATTGTTTATTTCCTGCAAGTGAGTGAGAATTTGCCAGCAGAAGACAAACTTTACTTCTTTTTTATGTTCAGTAAATAGGTGAACTAATACCAACCAAAGTGACTAGCAGAATAGAATGACCTCCAAATCAAATTATATATGCATAGTGTTTTTTGTTTTTTTTTAGTCTGGTAATGCTAAAGTTATATCCATAATGTCAATTGAACATGTTATTCTTTCTTTCTTTTAACTTCAAGAAGAATTCTCAAAATGTGAATACAAAGATAATTATCCTTTTTTACACTCACTTAAATGACACCTTCAGTGGCCACTAAGTTTGATATCAAGTCATCCTATATATTGAATTTATATTATAATTGATTGTAAATAAATACATAAGGATTAGTATACTATAATTAACATTTAATATTTATCTCATTAAAGAAATTATAGTGATCAGGGTGAAGATGAATTCATTATTATTTTAACTGAATTTTCATATGAATTTTCAACATAATAGGATTTAGTAATATATTGATAAATGATAACTTAATTTTATTTTTTATTCTGTTGCAGATAAATCAGATAAGAGCATTATTGATCTGGCTCGATGGGACAGTCCAGCATTAATACAGAATATTCATATTGTGGTACCCACTTTAAATGGTAAGCTATTTCTTCTATTATTCTCTGTAATTCTGAAAATTTACTGTGGAACTTCAGAGGCAAAAACTTCAAAGAAAATTCTTCAAAGAAATAAGACAAAGGCAAGAAAGAGGATATGATGTATTATTCAATTTTGAATTAAGCCATTTATACAATCCAGGGGGGGTTAGACCTCATTCTGTTGTCCATGGATTAGAATATCTAGTTATTTCACTCTTGTAATGTTTGTTTTTTCTTTCTTCTACAACCAAGCCTTGGGATTGAACTCATGACTTCCAGGTAAACTCCAACTAGAAAAACTTAAGCAACACTTTTATAAGAGGGAGTTCCTGTGGCAGTGACTAACATAATGAACTGTAATATTGTTGTAAGAAAGTTTGAACTCCAGTTGCACAAGTACATTCCCTTTTGGACTAATACCCTCGGGAAAAGGTATGAATCCCTTCATCATCCCACCCCCCGGCCCCCAGCTATGGCTTAAATAGTACCACTGTTCTTTAACAAAGATGGCTTTAGCATTAAATAACTCACAAAGGTGATATGCCATTAAAGAAAGAAACCAAACCAAAAGCCACACTTTCATCTTTAAGGGTAAAAATATTGTTTAGGTCCAATTCAGAAACCATTTTTAAGAGCCTAATGTCATTTTGTCTGTCTCTTCAACAAAGGCATATATGATTTTTTTTTAAATTTATTTAATTCAATCAGTTGTGTTATTACTGATTCTCAGGTGTAATACTCTTTCTTCTTCTTAATTAACATTAACGCTTTGTATATGTATTTTAGTCATCTAATCTTCCAGTGTTATGCACTGCCTATTATTAACTTCAATCCACAGGATTTGATTACCTCCCTTTTCCCTCCATACATGATCAGCTATGCCTTACTTCACTGTTTCCCCTTAGAAACAATCGGGATATGGACAATAGTCTGTCATGTAAATAGAATAAATAAAATCTGTTATGTCTGTTTTGAAGATGAAACGAGACTGTAATGATTGTTAGTCCCTGTTTGGATCGATGTGGGGTCCAGAAGGGTTATCTTCCCTTGCTGCCAGATTTTCGCCAGTAGAGGGCTAGAGTATTTAAGTAGTAGCCTTGGAAATTCTAACTCCCTCTTCCACTGGAACTGGCAACCACTTCACATGGTTTAGGTGCTTTTGTACTTCTTACACTTAAGTGGGAGGGTTGCCCCCCAACCAACTATCAGTAAGTGACATTCCTTCAGAAACTCTGTATCAGTTCTTTAGGATGCAGTCCTACATTCTTATGATATGTTTCTGTATATTTATCAATGTTTGTTATCATATATAACTTTTTTGTTGGATTATTTCCTGTGCATGTATGTACCCACATTGCAAAGTTACTTTGAACCATCCAACTTATTATAACAACTTTACATCTTATAAGGAAATTATGATTTATATTAATAATGATGCAGAAAATGTACTTGTTGAAGATGGCTGTGGTGTTAGAATTTTTTGTATAAGTAGGTGGGATCTCTCAAAACCAGCTCCTGTCCTGACAATAGGACTTAGAATATACCAACTGCATCCTCTACAGAGGGGTAAGCCCCCTCCTTAAAAAGGGGTATCCTGGTTATTACAACTTCATCTCATGATGAGGCTCCAGTTCTGCAGCTTTGAGGAGTGTGGAGTGACCCCATTGTTGCCATTAGTCCTAGATTTACTCTGACCCAGAATGGTAGTACCTGTTAGGGTCCCATTTATTGGTCAGATTTGTTGGAAAATTATTAGTATTAGATAGTAATACTTGAAACCATATAATTGGGTACAGATTATTTTTATTAATAATAGTTACTTTAAATCATAATTGTTTACAAAGGGTTATTAATTACTTGAAACGATATAAATGTGTGCAAACAAATGATTCTTATTATTAAATAGGAACAATTACTTGAAACCATATAAAAAAATAACCCCACACCAGTTGACATGCCATAAAACCAACCAACCAATCAACAGCAACTCTCTCCAGTAAAAAATGAATAGTTGTTTTATATTATTTTGATTTTTTCAAACTGTTGTCCTCATCTTTATTGTGGTATATAAAAATACAATATTTCAGCTGCTGTATCCTCCAGTCTTCTTTGGGTGTTCCCTATTTTGTTTTGTCTTCTGATTCAAATTCCAATTGACCATTTTTAAGATTTATTTTCAGACTGAAAATTAGTAATTTTCATATAAGTGTTTAATTCAAATATATTTATTTATTCTATTTCAGTTAAATTGCCCTCAATAATACTTCACTCTGAATTAAACCTAAAAAGTAAGTTTTATATTTGCTTTTATCTCTTTATTCATGTGACTATGAAAATACAATGATACATTAAAATTTACGATATTGTTAAAATAATGAACAACAAAAAATATTCAAACTATTGGTATGCAAAATGTAGATATTTCCCAACCCATTCACCATGGGTGAGATGGGACACAAGGTCACAAGCATGGGGCATCCTAACAAGGATTGAACTCACTTTTCACTAATAATGGATCTGCAAGACAAACTTGCAAACAATTACACCATGATAGGACATCCATGATATGTAAAATGTAGAGAATGATTTCAGCAATTCTAACAGTTATTTGTAAAGTTGCATCATCCACTAATTTTCAATGGTTAGAAAGATACTCTCACAGTTCCTTTGTTAGTGAGTTTGAACTTTACTGGGTGCCCCGTATTTCTGATCTCAAGCCATTGATTTTTGACAAATACATTCTTTCATTTGTCATGAGTTTGCACACAGTGTAACATGATCCATTTTCTTTACTTTATATGTATGTATGTATGTATATATATATATATATATATATATATATATATATATATATAATATATTGAATATAAATATGATTTTGTATTCATCTAGCCGGCTGAGCTTATCTACCTATAGTGGGTACATTCCCCTTTTATTGTGGGGGGGGGGGGGGGGGGGGCTGCGTATGACAGTAAACTGCATCTGGAGTGCCCCTTTTGTTACCATTGTATCCAGGTCCAGAATGATAGTAACAGTTTGGATCCGAAATAGATCTGTTTAAAAATGAATCTTATCTTATGAGACCAAGTGCAAAAACAAAAACCGATACAAAACAACTAAAAAAGTCATTGTAACAATTGTAGAAAGTTTATTATTTTCAAAAGCCAATTGGGCAATTGGGATTATAGGTTTTTAGATCAGTTGTCTAGACAAGAGGAATTTTCTGTTTGGTTTTGTTTTTGTTTTTGTTTTTATGTAGGAGGAGCATTTCTTTGCCTTCTCTGAATTGTCAATGAGAAATTCTGTATCTGTTTGTAATATTTTATGTAATGTTTGTGCATTGAATTAGGTATGTTAGTGGAAAGATGATTCATCACAATTACATGAAGATATAAATGAAAAGTAAATATATATATATATATATATAATGGAGATTCGGTGTCTGTCTGTAACCAAAACTACGTCACTACTCACATGATAATACCCTCAGAAATTGCATAAGTTTATTAATGAGTATTTAATTTATAGTTAAAATCATTAATACATACAAAAAAGAACAAACCTGTATTATACATACTCAGAAATTAAGTATGCCACATTAAACAGTTCATATTGTTTGTTAAAACAAGTTTTAATAAAAAAAATATTTTATTTTTAAAAATTTTTACAAACAAGAAATAGTCACATAATGTTCTTCTTCAACAAATTTCATATTTTATTATATATATAATCTATGAGGTTATCTATGAGTCTGTCAAATGTCAATTTAGAATAAAAATTGCTATTTCCATTCAAATGGAAAGAGATAACTTTACAATAGAATTGGTTGTTGAATAGGAAAATCTCAACAACAAAAAAATTGTTTATTTTTAGAATTTACTAAGCTTTGTTTAGTCTGACATACAGGCCTTATATTGCTTACAGTATCTGCTGTTTCTAAGTGGTCACCCATCTAAAGGCTCACAGAAGTTAAGCAGTAAGGAGCCTGTTCAACATTTAATTGGGTGACTACTTAAACAACAACAGATACTGTAAGTCCTTTCTTTATCAAAAATGACTTGATTCAGTATGAAAATGACCCAAAAGAGGGTTGATATACTGTAAAACAAAATAACCAACCATATAAAGGTTCATTGTCTCTTAACTTCAGTGTGATTTGATCATATATCAACATTTACTCATTTTTTACCCAAAAGGAAATAGTTTATCCAAAAGCATTATCAACAAAATAACCAACCATATAAAGGTTCATTGTCTCTTAACTTCAGTGTGATTTGATCATATATCAAAATTTACTCATTTTTACCCAAAAGGAAATAGTTTATCCAAAAGCATTATCAACAAAATAACCAACCATATAAAGGTTCATTGTCTCTTAACTTCAGTGTGATTTGATCATATATCAAAATTTACTCATTTTTTACCCAAAAGGAAATAGTTTATCCAAAAGCATTATCAACAAAATAACCAACCATAAAAGGTTCATTGTCTCTTAACTTCAGTGTGATTTGATCATATATCAAAATTTACTCATTTTTTACCCAAAAGGAAATAGTTTATCCAAAAGCATTATCAACAAAATAACCAACCATATAAAGGTTCATTGTCTCTTAACTTCAGTGTGATTTGATCATATATCAAAATTTACTCATTTTTTACCCAAAAGGAAATAGTTTATCCAAAAGCATTATCAACAAAATAACCAACCATATAAAGGTTCATTGTCTCTTAACTTCAGTGTGATTTGATCATATATCAAAATTTACTCATTTTTTACCCAAAAGGAAATAGTTTATCCAAAAGCATTATCAACAAAATAACCAACCATATAAAGGTTCATTGTCTCTTAACTTCAGTGTGATTTGATCATATATCAAAATTTACTCATTTTTTACCCAAAAGGAAATAGTTTATCCAAAAGCATTATCAACAAAATAACCAACCATATAAAGGTTCATTGTCTCTTAACTTCAGTGTGATTTGATCATATATCAACATTTTACTCATTTTTTACCCAAAAGGAAATAGTTTATCCAAAAGCATTATCAACAAAATAACCAACCATATAAAGGTTCATTGTCTCTTAACTTCAGTGTGATTTGATCATATATCAACATTTACTCATTTTTTACCCAAAAGGAAATAGTTTATCCAAAAGCATTATCAACAAAATAACCAACCATATAAAGGTTCATTGTCTCTTAACTTCAGTGTGATTTGATCATATATCAAAATTTACTCATTTTTTACCCAAAAGGAAATAGTTTATCCAAAAGCATTATCAACAAAATAACCAACCATATAAAGGTTCATTGTCTCTTAACTTCAGTGTGATTTGATCATATATCAAAATTTACTCATTTTTTACCCAAAAGGAAATAGTTTATCCAAAAGCATTATCAACAAAATAACCAACCATATAAAGGTTCATTGTCTCTTAACTTCAGTGTGATTTGATCATATATCAACATTTACTCATTTTTTACCCAAAAGGAAATAGTTTATCCAAAAGCATTATCAACAAAATAACCAACCATATAAAGGTTCATTGTCTCTTAACTTCAGTGTGATTTGATCATATATCAAAATTTACTCATTTTTACCCAAAAGGAAATAGTTTATCCAAAAGCATTATCAACAAAATAACCAACCATATAAAGGTTCATTGTCTCTTAACTTCAGTGTGATTTGATCATATATCAAAATTTACTCATTTTTTACCCAAAAGGAAATAGTTTATCCAAAAGCATTATCAACAAAATAACCAACCATATAAAGGTTCATTGTCTCTTAACTTCAGTGTGATTTGATCATATATCAAAATTTACTCATTTTTTACCCAAAAGGAAATAGTTTATCCAAAAGCATTATCAACAAAATAACCAACCATATAAAGGTTCATTGTCTCTTAACTTCAGTGTGATTTGATCATATATCAAAATTTACTCATTTTTACCAAAAGGAAATAGTTTATCCAAAAGCATTATCAACAAAATAACCAACCATATAAAGGTTCATTGTCTCTTAACTTCAGTGTGATTTGATCATATATCAAAATTTACTCATTTTTTATCCAAAAGGAAATAGTTTATCCAAAAGCATTATCAACAAAAAAATCATCTTTTTGAATTTTTTCAGAATACTGTTATGATTTCTTTAAACTTTAAATAAGTGTTAGATTTACTAATTAACCTTTAAATTTCCATTACTTTTTCCCCTGATCAATATTGAGGAATCCCTAACTATTATTTCATGCAAAAAACATATAAGAGCAATTCTGTATCTATTTGGAGTTTTGTTCTAATCCTGATATTTATGTTTTTCTAGAATTTTGCCTTTTAAAAGATGATGGCCTATACCAACATCCAAAGAATTGCCATGACTTTATTCAATGTAGTAACTGGAGAACTTTCATCAAACATTGTCCAGAAAAATTGCTTTTCAATATTCAGATTCAGCAATGTGATTATTCTTATAATGTACATTGTTCTGGTGAGTATATAACTTTGGTTAGACACCTTTTACTATAAGAAAACATTGCAAATGATGTTACAATAGAAAAGTATTGCTAATTATTTTACTATAAGAAAACATTGCAAATGATGTTACAATAGAAAAGTATTGCTAATTATTTTACTATAAGAAAACATTGCAAATGATGTTACAATAGAAAAGTATTGCTAATTATTTTACTATAAGAAAACATTGCAAATGATGTTACAATAGAAAAGTATTGCTAATTATTTTACTATAAGAAAACATTGCAAATGATGTTACAATAGAAAAGTATTGCTAATTATTTTACTATAAGAAAACATTGCAAATGATGTTACAATAGAAAAGTATTGCTAATTATTTTACTATAAGAAAACATTGCAAATGATGTTACAATAGAAAAGTATTGCTAATTATTTTACTATAAGAAAACATTGCAAATGATGTTACAATAGAAAAGTATTGCTAATTATTTTACTATAAGAAAACATTGCAAATGATGTTACAATAGACTAATTATTTTACTATAGAAAACATTGCAAATGATGTTACAATAGAAAAGTATTGCTAATTATTTTACTATAAGAAAACATTGCAAATGATGTTACAATAGAAAAGTATCATTAAGGATTTTGCTATGGGAAAATATCATAGGTTATTATAATAAAGATAATTTTTTGAAAATAACATTTTATTTTAATTTTAAAGCTAATGATGTCATTATTAAAAAGTAGTTCTGTTTCAAAAATAAAAATTATTCAAACTTTTATTTGTATTTTTTAAAGATGGAAAACAATTCCCAATAAGTGATGATGGTGATGATTATTTAAGAAAGAAACACTTTCCATCAAAACATGACACTCATGTTGACATTAGTGACAAAAAACCAACTTCTGAAAAATTTCCAGTTTCCACATTTCCAACACCATATGGTGAGTATATTTTATGATTACTAAGAAAATTAGGAGGGGTCTATGGTGTAATGGTTATCATCATAGAAAATGGATATGGCAAACTGATTTTGAATCCCGGAAGAAGCTCTTTGCTGTTTGCATTTCACATGGCACTAATACCTTTGGGAAAGGTGTGAATTCAATTATTCACATTCACCTCTGACTTGTACAATATACACACAATTTTTTTTGTTGGGGGTTTTATATTTGCGTATCAGTGTGCATAGACTCATATATATATTTACCAACCCCTCTGCATGAGCAGGATGTGACACAAGGTCAATTTCTTAAGTGGAGTTCAACAGGTTTTGAATTCAGAGTTTTCCTTCTCCTAGACCGGTTGCCTAACCAAGGTTAAAGAGCCCAGTCTGCCCTGCTATTTATCCATAGCTGGAGGGAGAGTAGGATTCATACCTTTCCCAAAGGTATTAGCGCTAAGTGAAATGCAATTACCAAGTCCAGGATTTGAACTCGGGGCAACGATTCCATTTCCCATGACTTTAACCATTACACCACATGCTTCCTACATAGACTCATATATGTTTATTAGAGCATGTGTGTATATGTTGTTATGCATACATGCATGCATACCCATGTGCAGGATTTATATACATGGGCAATTCCATGTCAAATCATCCACAAAAAAGTAAAATTGTCACCCACCCCTCGTGGGCTATGTTAAAGTTAGATATTCCCAAAATTTGAGTTTCCAATTCCAAGAATTGGTGAAGTTATGTTGATTTTTAGCTCTCAAAAATTTGAGTGGGGGGGGGGTCACAAAAAATGGCAAGTTTTTGTAATCTGTTTTTGTCTGTAAAATGAATTCTACTCCTAAAAATTGGTTTATAAAATTTTATAAACCAATTTTTAGGAGTAGAATTCATTTTACAGACAAAAACAGATTACAAAAACTTGCCATTTTTTGTGACCCCCCCCCTCAAATTTTGAGAGCTAAAAATCAACATAACTTCACCAATTCTTGGAATTGGAAACTCAATTACTGGAGACAATGAAAATTAATCTTGGTTAAATTCTTATAAAAACAAATTCTACTCTTCTTGAAAATGGCTGAAGATACAACTGAAATGATTGAAACAAAATGATTCTCTTGAATAATTTCTACATTTATTCCATCTGAACTTATGTTCTCTTATTCCTAAACACAAAAACTTTTTAGAAATTCATATATATATGTGTGTCTATATGTCTAAATCTATATATCTGTGTATGTGTGCATCCATGAATGTGTGTGTGTGTGTGTGTGTGTGTGTGTGTGTGAGCATATTTAAATGTATATTGATATATGTGTGTGTGTGTGTGTGTGTGTGTGTGTGTGTGTGTGTGTGTGTGAGCATATTTAAATGTATATTGATATATGTATGTGTGTGTGTCTGAGTGTGTGTGGCTGTGTATGTATAATGTGTGCATACATATATCATTTCATATCATTTATAAGCATAAATAAATTATGACTTTTATATATCTTTATTTGCAGGTAACTGTGAAAACATGAAAGATGGTTTCTATCCACATTATGCTGAGTGTAGCAGATTCTTGTTATGTTCTAATAAACAAATGTTTATTGGAATTTGTCCACAAGGAAAAATATTTTCAGTGAAAACCAAAAAATGTGAAAATTCCAAAAATGTTCATTGCAAAGGCGAGTTTATCTTTTATTGTTTCTTTTTGTTTACATTTAGCAAACTAAATTTTATGAAATTTGCTTTAAGTAAATCCATTCTGTGTTGTTAGAACTCGGTTTAGAATCTGTATCCAAATGTGTTAACCATTTCCTTTATGTTGTATTTTGAGAGATGTGTCATTCTGTATATGTTGTCTGGGGATATTTGTAGCTAAAACGTGTTTTATATTATTGTTAACATCTAAAATAGGTTAGTGTTTGTATGGTTGTAATTTGTAAATCTGTTTTATTTGTTTATTTTGCCTGATGAAAAAATGAGGTTCAATCAGAAATATTGCATTGATACCCCTTTTATTTTTCCATTCTTTATTTTCTACAACCTTTAATAATATATAAGTAAATATTAATTTTGTTTTTCAAATTTTTTTTCATTTGTTTTAGTTTCCTTCATAGGCCATTAGACTGTCTTATATATATATATATATATATATATATATATAATATAATATATATATATATATATATATATGTATGTATATATATATATATATATATATCATCATCATCATCAGTCGCACTGTTAACACAGATACCCATGACAATCTCTCTCCATCTGTCCCTATCGACAACATTCTCGGGAGGTCTTCTATGCACCATCCTGTATCCACACAGAGCTGGTCAATGTATGTCTTTGTTGGTCAGCCCACACTGGTGTGCCTATGTGCTGGCTTCCACAGGAGGATGTCACTTATGAGTTTGTCCTTGCTTCTCCAGCAGTGTCCTGCATGTCTTGTCCATCTTACTCGGATGGTTTGGGTGATATGTGGCAGGTGGCCGTACAGCTGTTTTCTCATGGGGTGTTGTTTCCACATCTTGTTAAGGATCACACGCAGCATTCTTGTGCAGCTCCCATTTAGTTTATTCTCTAGTTGCTTCATTTATATATATATATATATATATATATATATATATATATATATATATATATATATATATATATATATACCTTACATTATATATATATATATATATATATATATATATTGTCACATTTGCCTCTTCAAGTCTGATTTTTTACTGGATTACATATCTATATGTATATATCATATATGCATTCATTTGAAAATCAGACTTGAAGACACAAAAGTGCCAAAATAAATCTATTTTCGATGAACAAGGTATTTATATATTTATTTATCTATATATCTACATATATATATATATATATATATATATATATATTACATAACAATATGAAAATGTTAGTTCATCCATCTTCCATTGTCTTCATCAAAGAGTCTTATATAAATCCCAATTGATGCAAACAATACTTTTATTAAGAAAAACACACAAGAAAAAGAAAATATCCATATAGTATAATGATATAATGAAACTTATTTAAATTTTACAGGAGATGTTTTCCCTTCTTTGACTGACCAAACAAATATTCAATGGAAAATTACAGAGGAAAGTAAGTATTTAAAAAAAAACTGAAATTCAGTTTTGAGGAGAGCCATTAATATTGAAAGAATTATTCAAATAATCAATCATCTTATTTTAATTGTCATTTGCTAGTATGACACAAGGTCAAGTGTATAGGGTAACCAGTGAGGATCAAACTCACAAAAAATGGTTTGATAGTCTTGCTAGCTAACCATTACACAATCAATGGTAACCAAAGTCTTTGTTTCAGTCGTTCACATGAGATTTTAACTTGTGTATTTCCCAACCTTAGGATACAATAACTTTAGACTTTAATATCAATTTCTAGACCCTTTAAAAATAAACATTGTATCAAAAAATATATATTTAAAAATACTGCATTTCCAATAGTAGTAGTTCATGATGATTTTGGAAGTAGTGAAGGATTCTAATTAACATTTCATAGTTACCTTTGTTATATGATTTTAAAAACTTGTTCAACACTAAAACAGACCCAACAAGAGTTCACAAGGTTGGACAAATCAAATGAAGAAATGAGAACTACACCAAGTCTGAAAGATCAAGGAATCCTTTACTTGTCTACTTAACCGGCTGTAATTAGGGGTATAATAAAAATTAAAAATTGGCCTGAGTTAAATATCCCAATTTAGACAGGTCAAGTGAATATTAATAATATTCTTAATGAATGAAGATGGTTAGAGACTCAACCAATTATTCTGGTTGATTTAGTCTCAAAAAGATGTGTACTAGGATGGGGGTTACCAAAATATGTTTGGTATCATTGGAAGTGTAATTTTATGCTCTGAAAGAAAATAAAAACTTCTCTGTTATACGCAATGGGGAAATATTTTTACGGACATTTCTCTGAGCACAACTTTCAGTCAAAAATCAATTTCTAGTTCTTCAGACAGCACATTGAATTTGAACACAGAGTTCAAGATTTACATCCCAATCTGGCAAGACATTAATCAGTGATATCATTCTTGCTTTTCTGGTTGGGTGTTGAACTTGATTATATGTTTGTGTTGTAACGAAGGTTTAAAGTTATGGATTAACTTTGGATACACAAAACTCCGACGAAGGTTAACGGACAAAAACATTTAATATATACATAGCACATGGATATGAAGATACAACGTACATAGTAAAAGAGTTACATATATAAAGATAAAGACACATTCATGAATGGTACATTATAACATATAAAAGTACAGACATGAGATTAGGAATAGTCCATGCTGTAAAGAACTTACAGTAATGTAAGGGGGCGGAGCCCCAACGAGAGGGGTTAGATAAAATCTACCCCATGTGGCTCGTAGTTGCTGAAACAGGAAAAGAGAGGCCGAAAGGGTTTGAACCCGGCGCTTAAATACTATAGCGCCCTAGCGGGCACCAACAAACTAAAAGGGACAGATAACTCCTCCAGGCAAATACAAACTAACGCTACAGTGTCAAAATGGTTAGACAACGAAGTTTTCAGACTGGGACACTCTATTTCCTATGTTGAAATCCTGAGGTTCTAGTAGAATTCTGTTCTCTCCTCCAACTTTGAAAATATTCTCCCCTCCCTAAGTATAAAATCTCTATTTCCTATGTTGAAATCCTGAGGTTCTAGTAGAATTCTGTTCTCTCCTCCAACTTTGAAAATATTCTCCCTCCCTAAGTATAAAATCTCTATTTCCTATGTTGAAATCCTGAGGTTCTAGTAGAATTCTGTTCTCTCCTCCAACTTTGAAAATATTCTCCCCTCCCTAAGTATAAAATCTCTATTTCCTATGTTGAAATCATGAGGTTCTAGTAGAATTCTGTTCTCTCCTCCAACTTTGAAAATATTCTCCCCTCCAACTAAGTACCCGAATTTACACAATTTACACTCAGTGGATGGCTGACAATGTAGACCAAAATGTTTGTACATTAGATGGTTAGAAAACCTATTGTTCATAATTACTGTATCTACACAATTAAGACAGCAGCAACCCAGAGTTTTGAATCCATAAGTCCAACATTATAAGATCATGAAAATTCAAACAGCTGTGGTAAACAAAGATATTCTCATTCAGCGGTATGAACAATCTTCAAAGCCGGGTTTCTCATCAGAAAAATTAAACCATTCATTTAGAGTTGCAATTTCCATATGTTCTCCTTATTTCAAGGAACTGTGATTTTCTCTGGTATTCAGCTTGCAAATTATCAACTAAAAATTACCCTCAAAGTGGCTGGACCAGCTTTATTCAAGACATAAGCTGGAACTCATTTGTTAGCCGCTCATATTACAATGCTGCCCATTGTAAGGTTAAAAGGTGATAATGGTTGAAGATACAAACTCCGAAAAAGGTTGATAGACACAACATTTAATAGGTATACAGCACATGGATTAACAGGGTACATAATACATAGGTGTACATAAACATACATACAAAAGTAGAAGGGAAAAACATAAAAGTACAGACATGAGACTAAGAATAGTCCATGTTGTATAAATCACTTACAGTAATGTAAGGGGGCCCAAAGCCCCAACAAGAGGAGGGTGGACCAGAGTCTAACCCATGTGTCTCGTAGGTCGAGTAACAGGAAAAAAGAGGAAGAGACTTTCAAACCAGCCGCTTAAATATAAACGGCCACTAGCGGGAACCAGCAAACTAAACGGGCAGACAACTCTCTAGGCAAAATACGAATGAGTAAGACTGATGTACCAATGAGCAGCTAACCAGTGCATGCCAGAAGAAGGATTTTGATGATATGAACTTAAATCTAAATATGGATCTTTCAGCACAATGCCCTTGACCCAAGTCAGCCAGAACTATGATCAGTATCATATGGATTAACAACTTTTGATGGAGATGGTATAAATTGTGATGCTGTTGATTTTGTTTTGGGTTGGTCTATCCAGAAGAAATTTGACAACATGAACTTTTCGAGAGCACATTGAGAAGAAATTCAGAAGTGCATACACTTGCTCAGCTGCAAAAATGTGTGAAATCAATGGACAAAATGTTAATGTATACCTAGTGTTCGTTTTTAAGGTTTTTTCATGACTCCTTTGTTCATGTTTGAGCTCACTCCATTGTCAACTTGAATTTTCACGAGTTTTCAGATGAGAAAGACGAACACCACCTGACTACTGACATACCTCAGCCTCAGACAACTGTTGTGATGAAGTTTGCTGGTATGTAGGTGTCTCATCTAGAGAGGAAATGTTGCAAGAGTGAGATACCTCAGCCTCAGACAACTGTTGTGATGAAGTTTGCTAGTATGTAGGTGTTCTCATCTAGAGAGGAAATGTTGCCAAGAGTGACATACCTCAGCCTCAGACAACTGTTGTGATGAAGTTTGCTAGTATGTAGGTGTTCTCATCTAGAGAGGAAATGTTGCCAAGAGTGACATACCTCAGCCTCAGCACAACTGTTGTGATGAAGTGCTGCGTATGTAGGTGTTCTCATCTAGAGAGGAAATTTGCCAAGATGACATACCTCAGCCTCAGACAACTGTTGTGATGAAGTTTGCTGGTATGTAGGTGTTCTCATCTAGAGAGGAAATGTTGCAAGATGAGATACCTCAGCCTCAGACAACTGTTGTGATGAAGTTTGCTAGTATGTAGGTTTCTCATCTAGAGAGGAAATGTTGCCAAGAGTGAGATACCTCAGCCTCAGACAACTGTTGTGATGTTGTGATGAAGTGTTCTGGTATGTAGGTGATTCTCATCTAAGAGGAAAATGTTGCCAAGAGTGAGATACCTCAGCCTCAGACAACTGTTGTGATG
>JALAJA010000725.1:0-32102 GCA_023376005.1 Doryteuthis pealeii
TAGATTCTCAAGGGTTACTTTTAAATTTAATCGAGTTACGATTAATCTTTTGTTATAAACATGCCGTTGGAATGGGACTTAAATTTGTATAGCTAAATTTTAAGTCCCATTCCAACGGCATGTTTATAACACCAAAGATTAATCGTAAACTCGATTAATTTTTAAAAGTAACCCTGAAGAATCTATCGATGAAACTCGAGTAGGTTACTCATTTCCATTCTTAAATATATATATATATATATATATATATATTATATATATATATACCACACCATGATTATTCATACTACTTTCTGAGACATGTTTTCTGAGACATAGTTTAACAGTTGAAATCAGAGTTTTTCGTTCTCACCTAGACTGGTTTTCTAAGCTAGGGTATGAGCCCAGTTTCTACTATTTACGCATAGCTGGAGGGAGAATATATCATACCTTTCACAAGGATATTAGCTGAATATGAAATGCAAACAGCCTCGTCCAGCATTTCCTACCGTATGGTGACCATTACAACTTCCACATGATATTTGGGTATATACGGTAGATTTTGTTTCAAATAGTACTGGGTCCACAAACAAATTACACGTATGTATGTAATTATTACTAATTATAAATATCCTTAGATTAATCTACATTATATCATAAAAGTAATAGTATGTATTTCACGTAATCCCTTAAGGGTAGGATGTGACATAAGATAGCAATACCAACTCATTGCAGTTGGTAATGGATCAACAAGACTAGCTTGCTAAACATACACTACGATGGGACGCCTTTTATACCCAACCCGTTCTCCACATGTATGATGTGGTAAATTTTCGCAAGTAATGGTGGTATTAGCAAGGTTTGAACTCGCTATTCAGAAGTAATGATCTGCGAGACTTGCTTGCTTACAATACACCACAATGTGATGTCTTTATGAAAGTAACAATATGAGATTTTGTGTAATATTTTAAAAAATATGTAACTTGTTGATATAATTTCATGATGTATTCTTATAGTTTTTTAATTTTTATATTTTACAGGTATATCCCCGATTGGGTCTTTCAATGAAAACCACAGAATTCTAGGATATATACCTCGGTTTTAAAATATTCTGAAGATCAAAAGGTCAGTATTTTAATATTTCATTTTAATTCACTTTTTGTCTATTTATTTAAAACTTTTTTACCTTGAAAATTTACTTTTCAAATATTTGTGTACACCTGTTAAGTATGGCAGTGCTTATTTTTTAAGTAGTTTGATACTGGTAAAGATATACGAGCTATACCTTTCCCATTTGGGCTTTTTGCGTAAGTATCAAATAAAGGATAAAAAACAATGTCATTCATTTTTGTATAGTTTGAGAGCAAACCTGCGATAATCATTATAGTATACCTTTTAAATATAGAAAATTACTACCATACAACAAATAAACATCTTATATTTGTCCACAAAATCATTTTTTAAATCGGCACAATTGAATTGTTGTGTATAAATGTCCTGTACATTGTATATAATAATAGCATAACGTTACGTTAGTAATGAAAGAAAGATATGATACATCATTTTTGTCGGGTACAGCTGTCTTGAATTCAATTTTTGTTGTACTTTTCCTACTCTGGTCGCATAATAAAGACTTGAAGAAAAAAGTCTGCCCAACTATTTACTCATCGCGGTGGAGGAAAACAGAAGGGTCCATGCCTTCCCCACAATATTACCGGAAAGTCTCGAGGATTTTAACTCTAATCTCTAATCCAATTTCCTATGACAATAACCATTACACAAATCGCACTTCCAGATGACAGTAAAAGCGTATATGTATATATTTACCAACACTTCCGCACAAGTAGGATGTGAAACACGGTCAGTTTCTTAAGCGGGGTATAACAGGTCCGAATTCAGATTTTACCTTCTCCTAGACTGGTTGCCTAAACAATTTTAAACCGCCTAGTCCACCCCACTATTTTACTCATAGCTGGAGGAAGAATAGTTAGACACATACTTTTACCGAAAGTATTACCGCTATGGGAAACGCAAACATCCTCGACAGGGATTTGAACCCGCAAAGCCCAGTTCTCACGATAACCATTACACCACGCGGCTCTAAATCTAACAGAAATATTGTATGTAATAAACTTGTCATTTTGTTTATATATATTGAAAGTGAAAGAGATAAAAACATCTTACAGATCATTGGTGAAATAGACGTATGTGAATATTGTTTGAATTGTAAGTAATGACAAGAGAGGAACCAGTTCTTTCAATCTGGAAGACTATCCACAAATAAATATTCCAAACATGGACGATATTCCAAGTGAATGGTAAGATAATCAGACCTTTTGGGAAATCACAAGATTATTACACACGCCCAGCTGTTATGCTCCTCAAGAAGAATTTTTTTTTTTTTTCAAAACTTGAATTTACCTACGAAGTTTGTCATACGACAAATGAGAAAGTAGAAAAGCTCTACACTATCCCCCATAATGGCATATCCTAACATCTTCCAACGATACAACAAATCGACGGGAATGCTGTAGCCAAAGCGGAGGAAAATATTTTGAACGACATAAGTATTACTCAGTTGTAGGTAAAGCAATGCATTAATTAAAAAAGTTATTTATGAAAAACACCTATTACACACACTCACACACAGACACGCATACATAGACATACGCACGCACACACGCACACCACACACAAATAATATATATATATATATATATATATATATATATATATATATATTATATATGTAAAATTGCAAAACTCCTAATTAGGATAGAATTCACTGCTAAGAGATGCCGAGAGCGATGTACTTTCAATTTACTATTTCATCATTGAAGATACATCGAAATATGCACTGACTCTTGTAACACATTATAGATAAATGGCTGTATGCTTGTGTTATATATATATATATATATATATATATATATATATATATATATATATATAGGTCTGTGTAATTATGTAAGCGTATGTCTATATGTATTTTGTAAATAGCATTACTGTGGATGCTGGTGACAAATATCATTCTATTAAATATATTTTCTCCGTCCAATTAAATTGCGTTACCCCCACACACATTATAAATATATATTATTATTATATATATATATTATATATATGTGTGTGTGTGTGTGTGTGTGTGTGTGTGTGTGTGAAACACAATGTCTTTGTCTGATATTGCATGTGTGACAGTGTATGTATACGACTAAGAGATTGACTGGAGGAGAGAGGACACTGAGAATAATTGTATGATTTGGACAGCAAAAAAATACCAGATCACGATGCCCCTACTAATGTATGATCTATAATAGTAGATAATGCTACTCTAGAATTGTAGGCATTTATTTGAGACGAAACCTTGGGATATCTTAAATACACATTATAAATTTCAATAAAATAGAAGAAATCCTCCGTTACATTAGACCTCCGTTAGCCTAGAAAACAGGGTTGTAAAAGTATTTAATAATTAATGAGTAAACCAACCATAACCAGATTATGTTACATTTCTAAATGTCATCCTAATTCAATTTGTCTATAATGTTTTGTTTATTTTATGAAACATTCCTATCTAATACAAATCATTTCATACATGATTATATAATTCTAACAAGTTACAGACATATGGTGTAAAATAACTATTCCTATTTAATAATTTGTTAACATGTAATTATATATTTTAAAGTATTCCTAACACTAATAAGCTGTAATTATACGCTTTCAATTAACTTATATATATATATATATATATAATATATATATATATATATATATTATATATATATATAATATATATTTATATATATATAATATATATATATATATATATATATATATATATATATATATATATATAATATATATATATATATATATATATATAGGCCGGGTTAGCTCAGTCGGTAGAGCGTTCGGCTAGAAACCACAAGGTTCCTATTCGATACCGGTCCCGCCAAACCAGCGTATGACTAGCACAGGGATCTGTGCGCGTAAAGTAAGGAGCTGATGGTAGGTGTGGCGCTCCACCTCCATGCTAAAACAATCTCCTTGGTCTAGCGTTATTGAAAAGGGATAGACTCCCTCGCTGACTGGCTGATACCGACTTTAGGCCGCCCGTCGACTTTATATAATATATTATATATATATATATATATATTACACATATGGATTTACCTTATTTGAAATATACGAAATTGATAATTTAGTCCTTTCAATTTATCAGAGAAATTTTTTAAACGGTCTTTCATATACAGCAAACTTGTCCAAGTTCAGCTACCCCGAAGGAGAAGAAGAATGGTGACGAATGAATGGAGGTAGACCGTGGGACTACATATTTCAATAGGCGACAGAAAAAAAAGAAAAGAATTTTCGATGCTAGCTACATTCCATTAGGGAGAAAACAACACAAATTAAACTTTAAAACATTGAATGAACGGGTTTCATTTGTATATGTGTGTATAAACACGGCGAACGTTAGAACCATCGTGACGCTTCTATTGGACTTACTTCCGCTCGCTCACCTCCCCCAAATATTACATGAAGATATGTGGCTTATCTGATACACAAATGCAAAGTACAACCGTATTCCTAATCTCATTTCATCTTTCAGTAACACCGATATTAGTAGGATTTGGAATACTTACTACTCACATAAATCCCCAAATTCGTTCGAGAGGCTCATTAGATCACGAAAAAGCCGACGCAAAAACTCTGCTGCCTTTCAAGGAAAGGCTTGTGGAGTAAAACCCCAAAACAAATTAGGAGCCAGAGTCTCTAAGGTTGGGTGATGCTGAAATCCAGTGCTACCAATCAACTCCGGTGACACTACCGTTGCCAAACTGCATTAGTTCCTTTCTCTTTCCTTTGGATCACAGCATCAGTGTAGAGAGGAGGGATTTGCTGCATGGGCAACAGCTCTTCGTCCATATGAACCCGCCCCGGCTAAAAGCAAAAGAAATTGACACTACTCCATCGTCTCAGGAAGTGTGCCAACAACAACATATATATATATATATATATATATATATATATATATATATATATATATATTTCACGCATTTTGACAACATGTTCGCCTTTCTATCTAACTGCCTCTCCTCCAGTTATGGGTAAATTGTTGGGCAGCCTGTGGTCTTTAACCATTTTTAGACAACTCGTCCTGAAGGAAAACTCTGAATTCAAACATGCTAAACTCCGCTTAATAATTTTAACTTGTTGCACCTCAAACTCGTGCGCAGTGGTTGAAAAATTCATATATATATATATATATATATATATATATATATATATATTGTACATTACACCGGGTTTCATACATTTAGATAACACGGTCGTTCGAAGGACAGAAACGAACCTACTGTTTACAACTCTTGGGACCCGCTCGCTACGTATTAACACTCTTCTTAACCGAAGTTTTGTGAGCATTCGATTATATAAAATTAACCTTGACCACTCTTTGCTCTAATCGAGTGATTTGGTCGTTGTATTCGGATGCTTTTAACGGAGGCAATCGCTAAGTGAAGCTAATTAAATCTTTGTTCGTTGATATTAATACTTAATGCGTGAATTAGCCTCAACAATGCGGTGACATATACCGATCGTTTCTTGCATAGACATTCCCAACTGTGTTACTCGCATCAGATCAAGTTTGACAATTCCAATTTTGCTGTAAGCCTTTGATCTCGTTCCCTGATTTGTATGCCTAATCGCTCCAACAGAACATTTAATAGTGACCAGCAATATTCATTATAAGCTGGCACTAGATTAAAAGTAAATGATGTGGAAATATTTAATGTTAATACGGTGATTTCTATGAATTCATCTACCTACATATACAATGCAATACAGTGTTTTTAGGAAATGCTTGGTTTGGAGGGTGATTTGTGGTAATGTTCCTATGCGGAACTTGGTTGATTATAGTCTAACGTTAAGGAACAAATGCGTATTCAGTGAAATGGTTATATTCATTCCTTTCTCTATTTCACTCCTTATTTCGTTCTCTACTCTATTTCACCCATCTTTTCTGTCTGTTCATTTCTTACCTCTTTCTTTCCTTCCCTTTTTCATCCTTTCTCTATTTCACTCCTTATTTCGTTCTCTTCTCTATTTCACCCATCTTTTCTGTCTGTTCATTTCTTACCTCTTTTCTTTCTTTCCCTTTTTCATTCCTTTCTCTATTTCACTCCTTATTTCTTCTCTTTCTAGTTCGCCCATCTTTTCTGTCTGTTCACTTCTTACTCTTCTCTTCCTTCCCTTTTTCATTCCTCTCTCTATTTCACTCCTTATTTCTTCTCTTTCTAGTTCGCCCACTGTTCACTTCTTACTTCTTTTCTTTCTTTCCCTTTTCATTCCTTTTCTCTATTTCACTCCTTATTTCTTCTTTTTCTAGTTCGCCCATCTTTTCTGTCTGTTCACTTCTTACTCTTTTCTTTCCTTCCCTTTTTCATTCCTCTCTCTATTTCTTAACTCATATCTTTCCTTCCTCTATTTCTTCACTCATTTCTTTCCTTTATTTATTTATTTCTTCTTTTCCTTCCTTTCTTAATTTCTCACTCCTCTATATCTTTCTCTATTTCTACCCTCCTTCTTTTCTTTATTTCTTCCTTCTCCCCTTTCTCTATTTCTTCATTCTTTTCCTGCTCTATTATTCCTTCTTCTATTTCTTCTCTCATTTCTTTCCTTTCTCTATTTATTTAATCTTTTCTTTCCTTTCTCTCTTTCATCCTTTTTTTTTCTTTCGCATATCTTCATTCATTTTTTTCCTTTCTCTATTTATTCAATCTTTTCTTTCCTTCTTCTTCAACCTTTTTCTTTCCTTTATTCTTCATTCATTTTCTATCCTTTCTCTATTTTTCACTCATATCTCTTTCCTTTATTTCTTTACTCTTTTATCTCCTTTCTCTTCTTTTTTTCACTTTCTTTCTTTTCTCCTTTATCCTTCTTATTTCCTTCTCTTTCATCCATATTCTTTTCTTTCCCTATTTCATCGCTCTTTTCTTTCTCTTCTCTACTTCCCTTTTTCCTTTTATATCTTTACTTTCCTTTCTTTTCTCCCTTTTTTCTACTCTTGCTTTTTCTTCCTCTCTCATTATTTCTCTCTTACTTTCCTTCTTTAATTCTTCTCTCTTCTCCTTCTCTTTCTTTACTTCTTCCCTCATTCTTTCTCTGTTCTTCTTTCTATTATCCATAAGTACTGGTTAATGTTCTTTCTTACAAGATAAGTATCTCTGAGGTAACAACATTTTATAGTATATATTATTTCTCATACCAATTATACCAAAAATCGATAAAGAGTTCACGATGTAATCATTAAGCTTTACCTTTGATAGAATTATTTTTAAATATACATTTAAATGAATATTGGCTTAGAATACGCTGTCTGTATCCTCTGTAATAAAATGGGGTTACTGAGTAGGTATTTACCCAACCCGTTCACCAGGGGTAAGATGTCATACAAGTTCGAAGGTATGGGACATACAGCGAGGATCAAACTCGTTTTCAGTAGCAATGGATTTGCGAGACTAGCTTGCTAACGATTATACAACGATGGGAATGCCCAAAATGAAGTGTTCTGTGTGTGACAGCTGCATGAGAGAGTCCCTGTGGCGTCGTGTGTATTTGCTGGACTGCGAGACCGGAGTAAGAGGGTTCGAACTCAAGTCGAGCTATTAGGTTCGCGTTCAGATTAATACCCTTGGTTAGATAGGTTAGATAGTATCACTACCGTTTTTCTATAGGCTTTGTGACTTTGGCATTAAATAACCCTCACAGTTTCATATAAATATATATGTATATTTTATATGTATATGTCATTAAAACAAAGAAATTTAACTACATTAAGTGGTGAGGCTCCAGCCTTTGGAGAATAGAGACTAACCCTCCGTTGCCATTCGTCTCAGATTCCCCCTCTGTCTTGGAGTGGTAGGTTCTGTTAAAGACCTATCTATTGGTGAAATAGATCTGCTTGAAACATCAGTGGTATTCTTTAAAAAATACGTAAAAGTAAAGTATCATTGAAGTGAATTATACGGAAAAATGAATTTATTTGCATCGCTCCGAAGAAGATAACTGCCAATGCTCTAAATAAAACTGTATAAAGGTTGGTTAACCAAAATTATTTTCTAAATTATCTTCTAGTAATCTTAAACGTAGCACCGACCGTTATACAATGAAAGTAAATTTCAAAATATTCTAATTAAATTTCCTCTTCTCAAAAGGAATTAATTAAAACTTTACATCTTTTGATTTGGCACAATTTATAAAAAAAGTTTGAATTTTTTTCAAGCTTAATCTATAAAAGAAAACGAATAAATCTAAAACACTTAATAATCATTACTGAAATTTTAGTGAAAAAATTAAATAAATCTTTAGATTTTTGTTTTGCAACAGAATATTATTTTTCACAAGCAAAAACGGTTAACAGTGTGTTTTATTTAAATAAACTACTCAAAATCCGTGCAAAGTAAATGTTTTAACGATTTAAGAAAAACGACAGACTGTGTGACTGGTTGTTTGGTTATTTGATAATATCAATCATTGTGGTTATTTAAATACTAAATCTTTTTGTATATATGATGTACAAGCAAATGTTAATAGTTTGTAGGTAAATATTGTTGCTTAGATTTATAAACTGGTAGAAATGATTTTCATTAACTTGATGTGTATCAATAAATCAAAATGAATAGCTTCATGTGTATTAAACAAACTGGTGGTTATGTTAGATCTTTTCTTAGCAAAATTATATCCGAACAGTTCACTAAGACAATAACTCCCAATGTGCAATTAAGGGGCATTCCACAGACCCCACAAGATCCAGAATAGGAAATTCACCACTGGTGCAGTTACTTCATATCCAAAGAGACAAAACTGATGGATTAACGGAAATATTTTACTAATGTGCAAGTATTTCACATAATATGCATGAATTATAATTGGATATAACGTATAGTGTATTGTAAAGGCTGTTAGATTCATCCATAGAGAAATATACAAAGCCACATTTATGAAGGTCATTGCGCTGACGTAAGCAAATCTGGTATCATTCAAAATTATGAATAGTATAACGTGTATTGTTTAATGTTAAAGGTTGTTAGGTTCATCCATTTAAAGTTATGCGTACAGAAAAATTTAGCACTTTCTAAATACCATTCCTTTCAAAATTACCGAAATGGATTTAGAATCTGTTTTTTTTTTTTTTTTTCGAATAGCATTGAATTGTCTCGATTGATATACAGGCGATAGTATAGACATCTAGATATAAACACTTTATATAGAAAAGTTTAATAACGCTTTTCTATATTTCATATAGATTAATGAAATTACCTTTCTATGTATTGTTTGACCTTTATTCCTTTGTATATCTGACTTTTATTTATTTCTATTTTTTGTTTGTATTTTTACATTTTCGACTTTTTAATTAATTTGTATCTGTTGGTTCCATTATTAATTCTCTTTTATACTTAAACCTTGTTTCAATGTGTTATTGATTGATACATTTATTAGATTTTTATTTAGTTTTCCTTATGGAAATTAGGGTTAAAATGTTTTTCTCCCTTTCGAACAAAAATTGAGTTTTAGATTTTGAAATATTGAAACTGGTCTTTACTGGTCTCTAACAATATTCCTTTATACGGACTCGGTCGGTGTACAAACAAATATACAAATAATATATATAATATATATGTGGTGTGTGTGTTGTGGTTTTGTGTGTGTTTCATTTTATATTTTTTGGAGAGAGATAGAATATATAGAGGGTAGATTTTGTTCGATTTTTCACCATTCTTCCAATAACATTTTAAATTTAAAAGAAATAGGAGCCTTAAGTCTCGATAATCATTGATAACACCAGGTTACAAGCTAAGAGGAAATTCGCTCGTACAACATATAATCTTGTTCATTATTTATCCATTCGGTCATTTCACATCAGGAATCTGATTACTTCTGAATTCTTATTGGATTAATTGCAAGTTTTCTTTATCTTTATCTCATGCGGCAGCTGACGAATTTGGCAACCGTCCTTTGTTCCTGTCAATCTCCTCTCTTAGTTTGTATTTTTATATACTATTTTCTCTCAATTGTCGGTATATAAGATTGATATCCCGCTTTTCAAAAGAACTTTCGCAATAACAAAGCATTTTACACGGACTATATAAAACCTTCAAGGCGAATCTGTTAACAAAGGATTTTCTTTGTTTTTTGACTCCAGATGTTGTCTCGCATAATGGAAAGAGCTAGCTTAGTTTTGGACCGGTTGTGTCGAACATTAATCACGAGCTATTTTATTTGTTATCGATCTCTATTTAAAGAAAAATAAAAGGGAACAAACTGACATTTAAAAAAAAGAAATCAAGAGTTTCAGCTCAGATGAAGGCCGATAGTTTTCAACTTTGACAGACTCAAAGCCACTGTCATCCCAACATCTGTTCATTCTTTGAGTTATTCACCAAAGGAATATCTGTGGACATAGAAGCATATGCAGCATATAAGAAATATTATGCATATCATATTATGGCCGATTTAACTCCGCCTAGGAATCGCAAGGTCCTGGTTCAGATACTGGTCACCGTCAACTCAGCGTGTGAGTAGCACAAAGGCATCCTAGGTAATGTTGGCTGTATGGCTGGTAGAGGTCAAACCTACATCCCGGGATGAAATCAATTTTTCCCTTGTTAAAATCGAATATGAGTGTGATTGTTTTGGTTTAATTTCATTGTTTTAATTGGATAGCCCCCTTTGTTGTTATTCATTGTCAAATCCCATTCGTGAGAAGAACCAAATTTCCACATTAAGAGCAAAACCCTTTGTCAGCATATATGTCCGCGGTATCTAAATTTTGGACCCCCCTTTCCTGACTGGGTCACAAGCTGTTAAATTTACTGTTTTCGCCTATAATCAGGATTGAACCTGCAGCCTCCAGATGATTTTCACTTTTAACTGTATTAATTCAACACATATATCCGACGTGCCATGTGTTCCAATTATCAAGCCCCTCATCTAAAAAATCAGAAAATAATGGCCCAAGCCCTGTCGCGGCTGGGGCTTAGATTACCAACTGACTGTACCTTTGCAAAGAAGTAAGACCCCCCCCATGGGGCCTACCTTGTTGGCCGTGGGGTGGTGGCTTCACCATGATGCTTCAGATAGAATCTTCGTGGATGAGCTAGTTCATGATAGCAATGCCCAACCTTGGCCCTTATTTAGGCTAGACGGTAGGTAGGAGAGGCCGCCTTCCGATCACATCGGCAAGGGTCAAGTTAAGCCCTTGCATATATGATGTCTATATGGGATGGGCGAGCTCATATCTTCTTGGGGTATTTGTCGCGATAGTGAACGTAAATAGTCCGATGGAGTTCGAACACGATTACAACGTTAGTGCGGGCACGTTAGTCACCACGGCATTGAGTGTCATTCAGCAAAGGGAGGCGTGACTGAAAGTAGGTTGTACCCATTTAACTCCTATGCATGCAAAAAAACTACGTCATGGATTGATTTTAATGAACGCTGCCCTATCTACTCAATAGGGGAACCTTGAGCAAGTCAGGTGTTGATGTAACTGCTTTAGCACTGACACAGCAATGGAAGTGAAGTGATGCTAAAAAACATCTGTTCAGTTACTAACGAGGTTGTGACTCGATCAGTCGATTAAGCGAATGGGATGATAAAGCATGATAGGCCAGATATTTTCTCACAACGAGGCTGTCATCCTAATTGACTTTCTCTGGGCCAGCATTTTATGAACATAGCATTACAGCTCTGTTATTTATGTACAAAGGCAATATTTTCCATAAATGGCGCCGTGTTGTTCACACACCACACACACACACATATATATATATATATATATATATATATATATATATATTATATATATTATGTATATATAAACACGCTGACAGTTTCCGATCCAAGAGAAGGCTATTGCATTTCACATAGCGCAAGTATATTGGAGACAATGATATAAATCCAACTATTCTCCCTCAGCTATGGGTAAACGAAGGACATACTCGGTTCATTAACTTGTACGGCAACGGTCTAGAAATGAATTCAAACCTGTTAATTCTCCGCTAAAAAAGAAATTGACCTTGTGTCACATCCTTATTTGTGTGAGGGTTCGCTGTAAATATAGTACGCAACACCCTTTGATAATTTGTTCAACTTTTACTCTACAAGAAACATACAAGTAATCTTAGATAGATGACAATAAATGATCTATATACATATCAATACACAGAAGCAGGATTCAAATTAATTGAGTCAGCGATTGAATTTTATCTCCCATATCAATACGCTATATTCTGCCGGGGAGTCCAAGTTACGTAGTGGATAACTTGCTTGACTTGACATTGCAGTAAGTGAGTTCAAACTCCATCTCTGAATCCAACTTCTGAATAACTAAGATACGTACTGCCATGGATATCACAGGCCATATATCTTGGGCAAGACACATGTGCATAATATAAAGCTCTCCAGAGCGTATTCGGTGCTAACGACCGTCATTGAAAGTTACGAAGTCAACCATGGTTATTGAATGATACGTTGTGCGCCGCGTTTCTACGAATAGAAAAACTGAGAGTTGGGGGCACTGGCGTGTTATTGAAACCGGCATTTTTTGTCCTTCAAGCCAAAGTAAATAGAAAGTTATTGACATTTTCAAATTGTTTTTATCTACATTAAACTGTCTTGTTATTTCTGTTAACCGAAAATTACATTTAAATTAATCAGCTGCGTAATGTTTAGCCATTTTCTTCAATTCTAATATCATTGAAGATTGATTTTTTCTTCACAATCAATATTTTTCCGTCAGAAGCTTTACAAAGGTAAAAAGTCAGAAAATATACCTCTGATACGCAAATCATAAAGTAATAAAAATAATAAATCTTCGGGAAAATGTGCAGATGGCTGGATAACAAATGTATTTCCATCGAAGTCGGAAGTGGCAGTTTCGAGTTCCAACTCAACACGCCTTATTGACAAGACTTCTACATCCGAAAGAGGAAATACACAACAGTGATCCAAATAACGGCTCTAACTGACCAGCGATAGGCAGTGACGTCAATCCAACAAAATCTGGCGGTATCGGAGATACTGTTGGAGCACACTGGACTGGTAATGATGCATCGGTCCCTAAAACTATGCCTGAAACCAGTGTTATCATCTGATAAAGACTTTGTTGGAAGCAATGCTGCTGTGTAAACTGCAGTCGTCGTATGAATTTAGTACCATTTTTACCGTCTTAGTTGCCCAATCCAATTGTGCATTCATGCAAAACCCTCCTCTCATGGCAGGATGTGTCAGAAGGTCAGTTTTAAGGTTAAAATGCTGTTCTATTACAGAGTTTTCCCTCTTAGACTGGTTGCCTAACTCAGACTAAACAGCTCAAATTGTCTATCAAATATCTATCCATAGCAGATCAGGTTGTATTTATGCTTTCCGTGTGGTATAACGCAAACAGCTACGTCCAATTACATTTTCTTAAAACGATAACTCAAACCCCGCCTCATCATCGCTCACTTAAGTTGTTCTTAAATTTATAACGGTAACATATTTACATTTTGGTCGTAGATTTTGGCAAAAAAAGAATATGTACTTAACGTTGCTAGCCCTTCACCTCTGGTTTACACACACACACACACACACACACAGAAACGTCTCTCTCTCTCTCTCTCTCTCTATTATATATATATATATATATATATTATATATATATATATATATATCATAGTGTAATCGTTATTTTCTTAGGAAATGGACACGATGAGCCAAGTTAAATACTGGACGAAAAGCTGTATGTCTTTCGTAATATCACTGTAAAATTCATTGGATCCATCTGATTTTTCCTAGCTATGGGTAAATTATGGAACGGACTGGGTGCTTTATTCTTTGTACAGGAACCGATTTAGGAGAATGAAGTTTCGAATTCAAAACCAGTTATTGTGCGTTTAAAGATTGACCATGCGCCAATTCTGACGGTAGGAAGGGGTGAGTAAATACATCCCAGTCAGAAAGAAAAGGCGTCCCATCGTACTGTAATGGTTTAGCAGGCTAGTCTCACAAATCCATTACTGCTGAATAGCGAGTTCAATCCTCACTGGATGCCCATACAAAAAAGTGCATGCCTTCGTGGTATCCTATTTAGCAAGCTAGTTTCATTGACCCGTTGCTACTTAGTACCGAGTTCAAGCTTCCGTGGATGCCCCCATACAAAAAGGATTTTCCATGGTGTAATCTTTACCAAGTTAGTCTCGCTGATCAATTGCTACTGAATAGCGAGTTCAATCCTTGCTGGATATTCCATAGAAAAAAGATATCCCATCATGGCTAGTCTCGCACATTCATTACTACTGAATAGTGAGTTGGATATTCACTGGATGCCCCATACAAGATAATGCCTTCCATCGTGGTGCAATGATTAGCAAGCTGGTCTCGCAAATCCATTACTAGTGAATATGGAGTAAAATCCTCACTGAATACCCCATACAAAAAAGGGAATCCCATCGTGGTGTCACGTTTAGCAAGCTAGTCTCGCATATCCATGAGTAGTCCCAGCTACTACAGCTGCCACCCACCCCTCTTTCGGGACGGGGGTCCAGTGAGCTTCGGCCTCTGGACCGGTGGGATGCTAAATTAATAGCGTCGATCCCAGTGGGCCGTCCTTCCAGGCAATACCTGCCTCATTGCACTTAAAGAGGCAGGGCTGGGTTTATAGCCCAGCTCCTGAGGCGCCCCCTTGAGGGGTAATGCCGAAGGGATCGACGCAATTTTTCTACCTACCACCCGAATTGTGGGTGGTCCGCACATAAAACGGCCTTGTGCCATATCGTGTGAAAGTGGGACACATGTAAATACGAGTCTCGCATATCTATTACTAATGAATATGGAGTTCAAGCCTTCCTGGATGACTCATACAAAAAAGGGCTTACAATGGTGGCGTAGATTTGAGCACATTAGTTTCGTAGGTCCATAACTAGTGAATAGCCTGTTGGTACTTTACTGGATGCCCTACACAAAAAGGGCACCCCAATCGTGGTGTAATTGTTAGCAATCTAGTCCCGCATGTCAATTGCTACTGAAGACCGTGGTGGCTATTCACTGGATGCTGCATTATTGCTACCTTGTGTTACAAGTTACCCGTGGCGAAAGGGTAGGTAAATACATACCAGTTAGTAAGGAATGAAGAATATGCTTGTGATTTCAGCAGGTTTTATATCACTTGATCTCCTCTGATGATACATTGTAAAAAAATATATCAATAAATAATGATAAAAAAATACAATCCGACACGAGAAGAATATAATGTTTGTGTTATCATGCGAGTTATGGCTTGCCATGTGCTGGTAAATCAGTTTCTAGGTTTTATATTTGTAAGATTCGCCTTTTGATCACAATACCTCGAAGATCAATGAATGTGTATAACCTAGGAGTAACGATTTCTTTTTTTTCTTTTTAAATATGCACGGTTATATATTGACTTGACTCAGCTCGTGTCCTCAGATTTTGATGGATCCAATTGCGTGGAAAATCTTTAAAATATAAGAGATTACAAGAAGATAGTCATTTTTTTATTATTATTATTTTATTTTATTTTTAATTTTTATTTTTTTTTTTTTTTTGAGAAGAGAGAATTTGATTTTACTTCAGCGTCGTAAAGTATCGAACTTTTTTTTTGTATTTTTTTAGAAGAAAACAGCGATACTTCATTTTCTGCTTCATGAAATTGCAGCTTTAATGCACTGACATTTTTTCTCAGTGCGCATTGTGCGTGCATACATTTATAGATGCAATGACTTATAAAGAGATATAAAACCAAATACATAGATTTGAACAAGAGTGACCCGGTTCATACGTACATACATATAATTGCACTTCAATAGTGTTTATCTAAGTAAAGACTTATTTCGTACATCACTGATGTAAATCAAAGTGGTTTTAGCAGTTGTTCTCAGACTGTGTAATATATGCATTTACACACACGCACACACACACACACGCACAGATATGTATATATGTATACACACACACACACATATATATAAATGATTTACAAAAGTTAGCAACATTTCTGTTGACTGTATTGAGTCTCAAATATTACAGAGTGGTGCCCACACGTAATATATATATATATATATATATATATAATATATATATATATACAAGGCTCATTCATTGGTGCATGATCGCTATCAGTTTATCGCCTATATGATCTGTATACCAAGACTAACCTAACCATCCATGCTCTATCACTTTTTATGCATATACTATTCATAGGAAAGTACATGGACACACACATAGACACACTCATAAATAATATATATATATATATATATATATAATATATATATATATATATATATATATAAAATGCCCAAATACACATTAGAAGTATTTCCGCTGGTACATTTAAATTATTCATAATTTTCTTTCTCATACACCGTCTGTCCTATAAGCATGTAACAGTTAGTGCACTTGAAAAAAGAGTGTAAGGATGCGAAAAACTGACCTTACAATATCATTATTAATTTTTCCTTGCAGTAAAGATTGCTTTATTTTTTAGCCTTGAATGCACATCATAATGTTAAAGTCAGTATCTAAACAGAATAAAGCTGGTCTAAATTAAGTTTTCCATCTCGAAGACTGGTTGCTTTACCAAGGTTAAATAACCCAGACTTTCCTACAATTTACCCACAGCTGGAGGGAGAACTTTCTTCACTTTCCATGGGGCATTAGCGCTAAGTGATATGCAAACAGCCACGTTCAGAATTTGAACTCGGGTTACCGATTCTCTTTCCCATGAAGATGAAGGTTACACAAGGGCGCCTCTTAAACTTTTAAACTAAGTCTCTTTTTTTTTAAACGTTAGTTGTGCTAACAAAATCTCGCAACGGTTTTGTTCTTTCTGCATGACACTAAGATACGAAATATATCAGATTATAAAGAAGTAGATTACTATGGACCTCAATCCTGAGAGAATTATAGATAGGAGTATAAGCAATGTTCGGTTAGTTTCATCTACCTCATAAGTGGCAATTACTGTGTTTAAGAAGTTGGCGCTTACACCAGTGATCAGATCAGGTTGAAAATTTACACATGTTAAGCTAATATTCAGAAACAATACTGGCTAATTTTACTTCAATAAAAATCAATAAGGGAACTCCAGGGGATGTCTTTATAATGGAGTAGGGAAGAGAAGACGTGTCAGTGAGATAGGGGTGTAATAGCACGTTGAAATTAATAATGATAGAATCTCATCTACGTCACAAACGATGCATCCAGTTGGTTTCAAAATATTCTTACGATATAAAATAATCGTTTAATGAATTAAAAGTTTATATTAAAAATATAATGTTGTTTACTTTGTTGTTTAATAGTCTGTAATAAAATGAATTATCTAAAGAAAAAATAATAAGTAAATACGGTTGTATAAGTTCGATACTTTTCGAGCTCAAACTTTCCCGGTTTATTTATTCTGAATCCAGAATGATGGATGGAAGAGGAACTTATCACTTAAACAACTATTGAATTTACACAAAAAAATGATCTGCCAAAGGAAAAGTTACTATTGAAAATCCAGTATGTGCACGCAAGTTCGCTAGCATTTTCCGGCGCACTTTGGAAACTGTGAATAACCTACCTTTCCTGGTATTACCGACTACTGCAGGTAGTGTCTACATATATTTCTTCAATAATCAATATGGCCGCTCAGAAGAGAGAATTAATGTATCCGAGACAGTAACTGTCTTCGAATATTGGAGTGCTAAACCCCAACAACATAATGACAAGTGTCGAAGGACAAAAATCATCCGTAATAATAGAAAAAAATGTATAGATAATTCAAAATCACAAGTATGAAACCTTTTTCTGAAATTATTACGCATAGACATGAAGATCGTCGGGACAGTATACTAGGCTCTTCATAGTTTTTTCTCAAGGCAATGACCAATACTTGGCACAAGCCATCTTCAAGTAACATGAGACAGGTTGTACAGGGTTATATTTACAGCAGCAGGTAATAATCTCTGATCTGACCTACTGAATGAAGTGAATTCTTGCCTTTCCTAAGGGCACTATTGGAAAGTGAAGAAAATGTCTCTATCCTTAGAATGAACTCGGTTTAATTGATATAATTTTCCGTGTTCTTAACTGTAGGCCAACAATGGCACTCTGTTAATATATATAATATATATATATATATATATATATATATATATATATATATATAATATATATATTGAGAGACTGAAAGTGAAAATATAACATATTCAATTTCCACTAGAATTCAAAACTATTTCATGCAGGGCTTAAGACACAATAATCAAACAATATAGAGTTGAGAGGAACTTGGGCTTACATTTATACATAAGAAGAATGCATAATCTTATGTTTCTATGTATATATTCACCTCTACTTACGAGTTTAATTCGTTTCGATTGTAACTCAATCTCCTCGTATATCAAATCAATTTTCCTCATTGAAATAAACTGAAATGCCATTAATCCATTCTAGCCCCTACCTAAAATACCCTACTTATTTTGTTACGTAGTCAAATAAGAAAAATACCACTGTATTTTATGAAAACATAATAAAATAGAATGTAACGAATTATGAGCTGTAATATGTTTTAATGTTAATTCGGTTATAAATAATATTATTCAATGGCGTAATAAATTTGTAAACGTAAATGTTTTACTGAACTTATAAACATAAGCGCACCTGACGCTCGCTCGTACATCAGTTGTTTAAAACTACACATAGAGGTAAATATTATTGCATATAAGAGTTCAATTATTCACGAAGTCTCTAATAACACACGCACACACATAACGATATGAATATAGTGAGGACCTGATATAGTTTGTAGAAAATACAATATAGTTTTTAAAAAACAAATTCTTTCTTAAAAGATTCTAATGAGAGAAAGTCTCTTCTCAATTAAGCGTCAGTTTTGAAGACACCGAATGTTGCGGCTTTCAGGTTTTCCCATGGACAATTCTTAATTATTTATGAGTAAAAGTTCTGATTTAATAAGAGTTTCCTTTCGGAGATCTTTTATTGTTACAAATTGTCTACCAGAAATATATATAGCAAATACGGGTAAGTTAGAAGTTGAACGCAGATGTTAATGTAATTTACAGATAATATACCTTTTGTTTCGCTTTGATATATCGAAAGGTAGATATGTCTAAAGATAGGCATAGGCAAAAAACAGACAGACACCAAACGTCTACTAAATCCTAACATATGTATACACCCGCTAAAACCTCTGCATCAGTAGGATGTGACAAAAGGACAATTTCTTAAGCAGAGTTTAACGGGTATAAATTCTTGTTTTTTGTGTATCGGGATCCTGATGGGCAAGTGTTCAATATATTTACCCAAGTAATCTAAACCACGTCGCTGGGGATGGTAGTAGCTGTTCATTGGGTGTGAGTTTTATTTGTTTGGATTTATTGTGGGTAGGGGTGCTAAAGTTAGTGCTTTACTAATTAAAGATCTTTAGTGTATTGGTGTCTGTGTTTAAATGATAATTTTATGTTAGTTCTTTTTAAGATGTTGACACAAATTGCTTCGAGTATTTGTAGGGGTGTTTGTTATTTTTATAGATAATTTAAGTCTTGTCAGTGAGATCCTTCTTAAATAATAACTCGCTGCCAAAATACACAATATATATATATATATATATATATATATATATATATATAAATATATATACAGGGTGCGGCATAAGTAACGCTCTTTGTTTAAGTGGAACAAAATTAAAGCCTTTTTGATTATCTTTTATTTTTTCGAATATGAATGTATTGCCACAGGTTAATGGGTTAATATAATATATTAACAAAATTGATATAATGCTTATTCGGTTTAATAATGTTCAATACAAATGAAATCAAACCAAATTTAAGAAATAAAAGTTACAAAAGATATAAAGTTTTAGAAATTAGTCATTTATTTGAGATGTTCAAAATGTCCCCTTTCATGTTCCATACTATTCTGAACTCTACCAGCAACACTTTTACAAACTTTTTGACACATTTCAATGGTCAATTCATGAAATTTATCTGAAATTGCATTCTTTAATTCTGGAATTGTTTTCGGCTTAAGATTGTAAACCTGATCTTTTAATACACCCAACAAAAAAAGTCCGGTGGTGTTATGTCTGGTGAACGTGATGGCCATTCAATTCGTCCTCTTCGTCCTATCCATCTACCTTCAAAATCTTCATTTAACCATTCACTAACTCTTATACCATAAGATATGAAATTAAAAAGAGCGTTACTTATGCTGCACCCTGTATATATAATATATATTATATATATATATATGTGTGTGTGTGTGTGTGTGTGTGTGTGTGTGTGTGTGGTGTGTGTGAGAGAGAGAATGAGAGAGAGGGGAAGCTTTTAAAATGAACAGAGGTGAAATACTAATTGAATTGTTTGTGTTTCTTATTCACTTTTCCAATACCTTTTCTCACATTCTGTCGGATATTTTCCTAATCTGGTATTTTCTCCCCAGAATTGGAATTTCACGACTAGATACAGTTTAACGTAATGTTCAGGACACTAAGTCCCCCAGCCATCGCTTTTCAACACAGACGATAAAAAGAGTTTTGGGTTTGTCATGATGGCAATACGGTCGGGACAACCATATAGGTGCTATGGCTTGAGGTGGCATGTCACTTGATCGAAGGCGTTCTCGTCTTAGCTACGTATGGGTAGAGGTGGAGTATTGCATGCCATGGACAGCTCAGCCGACAGGATTCCATCCATAAGCATCATGTGTCGCCTACCACGGCCAAGACGTGGCACTGTAGAGGTGCGGTCGATACATTCTACAGCTCCAGCCGACAGGGTGGGTATTAAATCTGGCACAAGGCATGAAATGTATGTCACCAAATAAGCATGAAATTTAATAAACAAGCAAATCGAATGAAGATTCCTGTGGATCATACTAGAGAATAATTTAATATGTCGATGGTAAATCTGTTTCAGAGATAATTGCTCGTACTCTAAGTCCAATCAACTCTAAGTGCCTCATAATTGCGTGACTGTCTAAGGTAGAGCTAAGTTTAGCAAATAAGTAGGTGCCTACCAACACCCCCCTCTCTGTCTATCTTTCGTAGCAAAATGTATGTTATCAGTAAATTACATTAACATCAACGTCCAAATTCTAACTTACCCGTATTTGCTATAAATGTCTCTGGTATTAGTCCAAATGTAGACCATTTGAAACAAAGAAAGATCGCCGAATAGAAAATTCTTATTAAATCAAAACTTCTACTCATCGACATTCATGCATGGGAAAACTTGAAAGTGTTCGCTGTCTTCAAATCTGACGCTTAATTAAGAAGATAATTTCTCTCATTAGAATCTTTTGAGAAAAAAATATTGTTACTTAAAAGAAAAATTATATTTTATTTCTTGAAAATATATCACGTCCTCATTATGTTTATCGATTAGGGTCATGATTCTTTATTTGATCTCCAGTTCACTCTGTATATTTTTCATCTTCTTTGGGGACTGATCGAAGAGCTTCAACTACGATTAGTATCGCCCTTATATTCATGTTCTACAGAATTTACTGCTCTTTTGGTAATATTCAAGTAGTTATCCAGCTTTCACCTTTTTTTACTTTCACACTGTACGAAGTATGTCAGAAAAGTTCCAGGACTGGTGTCACAAAAAATTATTTCAAATCCAAACTACAAGTTATCTCATTCAAAGTAATCCCCCAGGAGTCTAATGTACTTTCGCATCCTTCTCTGACAAGCTTGTATGCACTCATGGAAGGATTATTCCAGGATTCTCCGTAGCTCTGTAGTCACGGCCATTTTGATGTCGTGCACATCCTCAAAACGGGTTGCCTTGATGAAACCCTTGAGTTTGGGGAAGAGGAAAAAATTACAAGGTGCTAGGTCGGGCGAGGAGGGGGGTTGCTCGAGCACAGTGATGTTCTTCTGGACCAGGAATTCTCGGATACTCAGGGCAGTGTGTGCAGATGCGTTGTCATGGTGAAACACCCGCGAGTTGTTTTGCCACATCTCTCGTCTCTTCTCGCGCACTGAACGAAGCAAGCGCTGCAGTATCTCTTTGTAGACATGCTGGTTGATCGTATGGCCCTGTGGCAAGAACTCGCAGTGGACGATGTCCCTCACATCGAAGAATGAGATCAACCTGGAACTTTTCTGACATACCGTGTTGTCTGCTGGAACAGTAAAATTCCCTTGATACGTTCTTTTATCCTTGTTAATTAACAATATGGCTGGTTTTCTCGCCTGGATTGAGTGATCCTACTGTATCTCAAAATCCTAGAGAATCTTTTGTTTTCCTATGACATATTCTGTTTTGTGCAAACCCCATTTGCAAGTATTATGAATTTAGATACTAGATGTTAAAAATGCTTTAAAGCTCCAGTCCAGCTTCGATATGCAATGATTGATTGTAACGCCATTTCAGATCATCTTGGGTTATTTTATTCTTCAAGGTTAGGGAATTGCGTTCATTGCACATTCATGTTTACATTTTTTGCCATTGTTTCAGAGTTTTTTGTTTTACTTTTTGCATTCGATTATGATAGAATAAAACAGATCCATTTAACCTAGAGAGGGGACCCTGACAGTGATTACTAATCAAGGACAGAGTAAAACTGGAGGTAACGAAATAATTTCTGTGTAATATATTATATATATATATATAATATTATATATATAATATACTATATATATATATATATATATGTATATATATATATATATATCCGTGTGTGTGTATGTGTATGTATAATGTCATCCACATACAGTCCTGTGTACTTTTACCTCTTCATTGCGTCCAGACAGACAGGCAGTTTCACGCCGGGATCGAGACAACCGACTTTTCATCAGTCAGATATTTCGCCTCAGCACCATCTACCTGATCCACCTTGGGAAGGAATTTAATGATATAAAAAATATAACGCCGTTAGATTCATTCGATAAATAAGGTGAACATTGTCCTTTCATGTTTTAAACTAACCGCTATGTCCGTACATTTTTCCTACGTGTTTCCTCTTCCTGGGTGTTCTTTTCAAATCATGCTCGTAGTGGCAAACCCATCATTAGCCAATCTTTAAAAGGTTTTGACAAAAACATTGTTTCTGTATACATCATGCATTCTTATTTGAATTACACGGGGTTTGTACTTTTCAGCTACCAAAGATTTGATTACAGAACAGTAGCACTATTTGATTTGCTGTCCTATAGAGTAGCCTCAAAAGAAATATTTTTGTGAGATTAAAATAATGTTTTCTATAGATTAATTTCAAACACCACAAAGGCAAAATCTATAGAAAAAATGTGAAAAAGATTTTTTCCCAAAAGAATTACCTTATTTTTTGAATGGCTTTCGTTTATATAGGTTTATCTGAATTCATGTACCACATAAGCTGGAAGAAGGCATTATTTCCTGAGTAAATCTTGATCTAGTTTAATTTAGGGTTTTATTTTAAGGTGTCACTATATTTCGTCTAATCTTTTTGATCATACAACATGTTTATGTTGGTATGTGAGGTTATCTGATTGAGAATATTAATCATTTAAATAAATCTTACTTAAACATACAAAATATACAATCAGTTATCGTCATGCTTCTATACAGATAAATGCACACCAATGTGCACTTAGCTGTGTTTTGATACCAACATTTTGTTAAGCATTTTTCTCATTGACTTTTTACTCGGGTTTGATGAGCTGTTTTTTGTATTTTTTTAAAAGTATTACACAATTTTATCGTACATAAATCTTAGATTGTTTCATAAATGAATCTAATATAATCTCTAAGCTGATGTGTATCTCAACAAGAAACAATAATAAAAATGTTATATTCTTTATACCGGTTAAGCACGCCATTTTGAGCTAGTATGAGTGAATAGTTTATTGAATTTTAAATTGAATATATGAACTCACCCCCCTCTCTCTCTCTCTCTCTATATATATATATATATATATAATATATATATATATATATATATATATATAATTCATTTGAAATTAAAAAATATTTTGAGGTATATGTATGTTTTTATGCTCTTGATTTTTATATTCGAAATGACGCTTATTTTATATACCAATGTAAGGAAAGTATTTTGAGATTTATTTTCCACCTCAAAAACAAGAAATATTGAATCGTTTTTGTAGGGGAAAATATTTAAAATTTCATTGTCATTTATTGCAGGGAATCTATATAAAGATAAAAGAAAGAATCTGTCTGTCAGTTAGAAAAGGTAAATTGGTTGACACCGGCAAAAACCTAAGTTCAAAAAGTGCACATTCTATTTTTATCCGGGAAGGGGTTAAAACATTTACCCCATTAATTTGCTAAATAAAGATACAATAAGGAGAAATCAATGATATATTAAAAATGAATTTAAAAATTATTAATGATTATCAGAAATAAAGGAAAAATCGAAATAGCAAGCAAATAACAGGCAAAAATATATACAAGAATAATAAAAAGATGCATAACTTACAAATAATACATAGAGAATAAAACATAATGAAACAGATATACACAATATTTTTTTATTAATATATATATATATATATATATATATGTGTGTGTGTGTGTGTGTGTATAGATAGATAGATAGATAAATAGATTAATAATATATATATATATATATATATAGAGAGAGAGAGAGAGAGAAAGACAGAGAGGGGTAAAGAAAGACAGGGACGGAGACATACAGAAATATTAGATTTACTTTTAACTTTTTAAGCCGCATAGTTCTGCTAATATATGAAAAAACCGCTTGAATATTAGGGGTCGTTCCATTACTCAGATATGTACGATACCTTTCACAAAAATCGTATCCGCTATTGGAGAAAACTATGTACAGCTTGTTCTACTTGCTTTATTTAAACAATTGTTTTTTTTGTTTGTTTTTTTTTGTTTATTTTTTTACAATGCACTTTAAATCAAAAACGCTAGTGTTTTGGACTTTAGTGCACTTAGCCTTATTTTGACCCGTCACCCTCTGACTTTCCTTAGCTTATATGAGGTATACACTAACCTCCTGGAAATGTCAGATGGACCATTTTGTAGACATTGCTATTACTGCACCTTTTCTTGTTCCACTGACCTTTTTTAAACTCATAACCGTCAATTCTTCTATAGCCAATGACATTAGGTTTACTGTTTCATTGACTGTTGACGTCGGATTGCCAGTAGAAATATTCCAGCGAAAACATTCCTCTCGTGGCGAGAAACAGGTCACTGACAGTTCATATATAATATATATATAGGGTCGGGGCGAATAATCCCCTCAAGCGCTGGTAGGGTTAAGCTGGTGAAAATTATGTCTTTGAGTAGCGGAGGCCATGTCATTTTAGTTGTTATCAATGCATAAAAGGATGAACATCGTGCGTTGGTGATTTCTTTTCAGGATTGGGCCGGTTTAGCTTAGTAGTTAGAGTACTTGACTAGTTTCCTGGTTCGATACCAGCCCTCGCCAACTCAGCGTATGAGTAGCACAGGGATCTGTGCGGTAAAGTGAGGAGCTGATGGTAGGTGTGGAGCTCCACCTCAGACGCCAAAACAATCTCTTTGGGATATACTCACTCACTGTCTGGCTGATACCGACTTTAGGTGCCTCCGACGAGTTTACTTACTTATTATGAAGTATTATTATAATTATGATACCAATATTTTTCCTCTGTCCTGGTATGCACAATCTCATATTTAACAAGATGAGTGAATGTTTTCACAGTATTACTAATATCAATCAACCGATTGTGATGAAATGTTTAGGTCAGTTGGATTGATCTCGTATCTTGATGCAATGTTTTGTATTATTCAGAACCTTGTATTTCTATTAACATCGGAATTTTTCAATGTTTTTTCCTCGATCAATCTTATTGGCTTTTTAATTCTTTTCAAATCTCTTTTTGTGACATTCTGAAACAATTATTTCTTAGTTCTCAACTTGAAAGAGATTTCAGTTTTTTTTTTTTTTTGGTTATTCTGTGAACTTTATTCAGTTTTTCTTTTGAAATTTCCAACATTGATTTACCATATCTCACTAAATTGAAAATATATTTTTTCCCTTATGAGATTATATCTTTCTTAAGCAATCTTTATATAGCTGCAAAAAATTGTAATTCTATCTGTCAACTGTCCTAACCTCCATAATTTTCTGCTCATAATATATTTTTTGCTTTTAGATTATATATTTATATATATATATATATATATATATAAAGAGAGTTTTATAATTTGTCTGAAGCATTGTGTGTATATTGGTTAGGAGGGTGATTTAGAAGGCTATCACAATGCAGGTGTAAATAAAAAAAAATAATACGGTAACAATGTTGTTGTGTGTTAGCCTGTATTTTATTAAGAATAAAATACAGGTTAACATACAACAGCATTGTTACCGTATTATTATTTTTATTTTACACCTGCATTGTGATAGCCTTCTAAATCAACCTTCTAACCAATATATATATATATATATATATATATATATGTAAAAGCAAAAAATATATTATGAGCAGAGAATTATCGGGTATATTATTAATATATGTATATTATATTATGAATACCAGTTTATTGATAGCCATTGTAATTTCAAAATCATGAATTGCATAATAAATTCTAACATGTATTTTTGGGAACCTCTTACTAAGATTGAACTCTCTGCATTTATCCACGAGGCAATACATTTTTAACATTTCTTTTTAATGTTTAGGGATTCAACTTGAAAGTCATTTCTTTCTCTTTCATTTTTTTCCCATTCATGTATTTTTCCATTCATGTATTCATTGTAACCGAAAGCAAAGGAAATCTATGACTGATGTTGATCTTTCAGATTATAAAAAAATAATTTACAAAACAAATTAAAATGTATTGTCTTTAAATTAAACAAATAAAATACAATCTATTCCGTAAATAGGTTCATTTTAGAGCCTTCTTAAAGAATAAAAAATATCTAAATATGAATAATAGGTTTCTTCAGAATCCTACTTGCATATGTAATACTGAAATAATAAAGCATTTATTTATGTAATCGCATTTGAAGTCTGCATGAAATTTATGGTTATTTTTCCAGAGATAGACATGATATTGATACAGGTTTTGTCAGAAGTAAAACTAGGAAATGTAAAATATTTTACTTAATATGTAAGCGATTTAACGATATCTCTAATATGTTCACTATAAAAAATATACATATGCATTCATGCAAATAATTGCTTAGGAAGCATTTATTAAATTTCCGATGAACTATTTTGTACAAGCAACATTTCGTTTCTTTTTCAATGGCATATAAATCTTTGTAGTTAATTTACTGTCAAAGTTTTCATTGTAGATGAAAAGTAATAATCCATAGTTGAAACGATAAGTGGTTTCATACTTTTCCCAAGAGAATTCGTTCGAAAATGAACATAGTGGCATGACTGGAATTCGGACTCGCTTACGTTGATATGATTGTCCAGCTCATTAGCCACTCTGGGCACAAACCTCTGGATACACGTTACGCAGATTCGTTATATACTTCCTCTGAAGTTTAACCATCATCTGATTTTGGTGGTAATAACAATGGCGTATATTGAGATTCATCCCTTTGGTGTTAATTTGCTGAAATTCTTATTCATATTATTTATCTTCGAGTTTCTTTCTTTGATATTTTATGCTATTTATCCCCCTCTCTCACTCTCACTCTCTCTCTCTCTCTCTCTCTCTCTCTCTCTCTCTCTATATATATATATATATATATATATATATATATATATATATATATATATATATATATATATATATATATATATATATATATATATATATTTTGCGTCTCCGTATGCTTCTAGTGCGTATATATATTTGAGATATATTTTTGTATCTGTATCCGTTGTTGGAAATACATATACCATGTTTGGGCATAGGTGTGAAGCATTAACATATTTATATTATGCTAATGTTGTTACCATAATATGTTTGCCAATGAATAAATATCAGAAAAACTCTGTAGTTTTTTTTTTTTTTTAGTTTCTTTTATTTAGACAGTCTAAATAAAAGAGTTTTCTGATATCTATTCATTGACAAACATATTATGGTAACAACATTAGCATAATATAATACGTTAATGCTTCACACCTATGCCCAAACCTGGTATGTGTATTTCCAACAACGGATACAGATACAAAAATATATCTCAAATATATATATATATATATATATATATATATATATATATATATATAATCATGTCACGCAAGCAGCACGGATATCCATGACAATCTCTCGCCAACCTTCCCTATCACTCATTTCCCCTGGGAGGTCCTCTGCGCAGCATCCATAATCCTCGCATAGTTGGTCAATGTAGGTCCTTAGTGGGCGTCCTACGTTAACATGTCCATGTGTTGGTATCCACAGGAGAATGTCACTCGTCCCCGCTTCTCCAGCAGTGTCCTGCATGCCCACCCGGATGATTTGTGAGATGGTGGGGTAGGTGACCATATAGTTGCTTCCTTGTGGGGTGCTGCTTGCACGACTTGTTCAGGACTGCACGCAACATTCTTGTGCAGGTCCCATCTAGCTTATTCTCAATGCGTTACGGTCCAGCTGGTGCAGCCATACAGCAGTACTGATATAACCACAGCATGGAAGAATTGTCGCTTTACCTTGTCAGTGAGTTCGGATTTCCATATTACTGATGATTTAGTCATGCCCATGCTACCTTAACTTAGAAATACTCTATCAATGATATTTAGAAGTGTTTACTTAAGAATATAACTGCTAGATGCTATATTTCTAAGTAGACACTTCTAGATATCATTAATAGAGCATTTCTAAGGTAAGCTAGCGTGGACATGAAGTCAATGGTGGCTGTTTACTAACATTAGAGTCAACATAAAAAATGCAATATACAAATCATACATAAACCATAATTACAGACCACTTTACGTACACACCTAATCTAAACACCCACCCAACGCAATAAAATATCCCTTAATCCATAGGGCATGGATTTTCCTACAACTCATCAAACGAAGCCATCTTCAAAAACGTAAAGGAAGATTATGAGCTCCATTAAAGATAGTGGAGTTTAACACCAGAAAGTGGCTGGTGGCTTTCCAAGTGTTATCATCTCTCCACAATTCGCTTCGAATCTTTTCAGTATTCTAACAATATGAATAGTGTTGTGATCTGGACAATTTCACTCTTCCCATGAATTACAATTTCTCCCAGTTTTATTTTTCTGAGGCTATTTGTCGTTATTCCCAGGACTCCAAAAATTGTAGGAATCACTGTCATCTTCATGTTCCATTACTTATAAATCTGTCTGGATAGGTTTTACCATTTTTCCTATTCACTTACTCAGTGAAGGCGAATAGTTGAATAGTAATTTTCTTTTAGCTAATACAATGTCCGTTATTATTATTATTATTATTATTATTATTATTATTATTATTATTATTATTATTATTAAATCATCTCTCTATAATCTTTAAGAAGGAATCTAAAAAATACGTAAAGTCTGAAATATCGTCTTTTAGTTTTTTCCATATGATGCACTGTAGAACAAAGCAACAGTAATGTCAGATCAAATTATAGATAATTGTTAGATAAGGTCAGTTTTGACAAAAGGTTACCCTGCAAAAGAGTCTTGAATTAAATGGTGGTCTCTATGGATATCTTCAAGGACATAACGCTTACTATTTTTTTTGTTTTGTTTTTTTTCAGTACGTATTTACTAGATTGCCTCTGATTTTCAACGTTCGTACAGAGTATAGATAGCGTGTATCGTCGTATATGAGTTATTTCTATTTAATCAATTTAAAAATACAAGAATCTATATGGTTGGTCGATCGGTTGGTTGGTTAGGTTCTTTGATTAGGTTCTTTGTTTAATGGCTTATCAACCTTCGTGGATTATTTGATTCCAAAGCCATCATTGTAGAAGAACTGTAACCAATCACTGGGGTTGATGGGGTTCATATTTTATTTTAAAGTGAACGTGATAGCATGACAGGAGTTCGAACCCACTTACTACGATGTCCCTGTTCAGCTCGTTATCCGATATGTCACATGGACTCCCCGAAATATCTACATGATAAATACCCAATTTTTGTGTGTGTATGTTATTGGAACACAACAAAATAAACACATCGTAGCAATTTATTTAAATTAGCAATACAGGTAAAATGCCTTTATTTAGAGAATAAAGACATTTTTTTTAAAACAATTTGCAATTTAATAACAGTTTGGAATCGGTGTTCATGCTCACCGTAATATAACTTTTTCTACTTTCCAGTGTCTGACAGTTAATGTAGATTCTTTGTCTATTGTAAATTTAGATCTTAGCACCTACATCTTCTAAAAGAGTTAGATGAAAACAAATTCTATGTTTTGGAAATTTGAAAACCTAATGGTTAAAGGGAATTTCAGATATGTTTTAGTAAATACCGTGAGATTTATATTTCAATGATTTTGTAGATATAAAAAATAGGAGGCAATATATATATATATATATATATATATATATATATATATATATATATATATATAGGCAGCATTTTTTTTTCATTTATAGGTGTTTGATTGAACCTGACAGATATTTCCTTTACAATTGTCGGTCAATCTTTTTTTTCTATCTGAGTGAAAAAATCGAAAAGAAACTCGTCAGACAGGAAATGTATGTCACGTTTAACCATATATATGTATATATATATATATATATATATATATATATATATATATATATATATATATATTAAAGGTGAGCTCATATGATAGTATTAGTACAGTTCGATTCCTTGGGTTGAGAAATGTTTTATTAAATACAGTGAGAGTTCCATCTCATTCAGTTCGTTATACACAAATAATAAGAGGCAAAATATAGTTTTCATTCAGTCTTTTTCATTAACGAATGGTGTAATGGCTTAAACTCAGATGTCTGTGCGTAAGAGCAAAAACTTATTCTGTTTCTGTGCATATACTTTCGGGGTTATGGAATTTTGCAAAAAGTGTACGTTAGAGCCAACAGTCTTTCAAAAAGTTTGCAGGGGTTAAAGACAACAACTGAAAACAAGTTTCTTGAAAGTCAAATGGTTTTATATATATATATATATATATTATATATATATATATATATATATTATATTATATAATGTGTGTGCGTGTGTGTATAATAGTGCTGTAAAGGGCTGCATTATATAACTACTGACAAAAAACAAAGTTATTTTTAAATAAAAACACTCTCAACAGTAGAATGGACATCGAACGAGATGCACGGATATAAACACGAGTCGATCCCGAGTGACTGGAGAACCGGGAAAGGTGACTATGGGTGCCAGTTTTGAGCGGGGATGTCCGATATCGCCGAAGCACGAACCTAAGTAATGACGATCATAAACAAAAAGAGAACAAGCCTGCAGGGAATGGAGCCAATGTTTGGGGCTGATCTTTCAGTTGGATCATTGAACTGTCTGATTGCTCTATCTTGTATACCATTCTGGGTTTTCCATAGGATGAAGAGCAAGAAACCGTTTAACTCGTAGGTACATTATATCATTACTTTGCATTGTGACGGTTACGGGGCTGGACTTGTTTGTATTATTAACACGGATAGTTTTAAAATATCTTTAAATTGTTTTTGGCCCGTAACGTATTCGAAGAAGTTTGATAGTTAAGAGTGTTATATCCGGAAGAACTATTTATGCTTTATAAAACAACTTACTTGTTTGAAGTGCACTATCTGTGGCCTAGCAAATTACCTACAATTATCCTCAGGAAAGAGATAACTTATATTTAAAAATTATGGATTTCCCGAGCGCAACATTTAAAATAGCTTAGGCGATAATTAAACTTGATATAGACATAATGCAATATTTTCTTTCCAATTCAATAAGCACAATCACACACACACATATATAGTATATATATATATATATATATATTATATATAATATATATATAATTGGAAATGGCTCAAGTACACATCAATAGGCAACAAATTAGTTCATACTTATTTATACTTAGATTTTCCTTTTTATTTTATGCCTCTTTCTCTAAACAGGAATGCATATATAACTCAAAAACACACGAACGTACCTACCCATTAATATATATATTTATATATATATATATATATATAGCC